>JAKSZP010006366.1:0-10697 GCA_022478985.1 Massospora cicadina | reverse complement strand
CTAGTTAGCCCAAAATTCCAACGTGGAGGGTAATCTTGGGATTTGGGTTCCAATTGAAGGGACCCATCGTAAAATACTGCCTTGCTTTTGAGCTTGAGCCTCGTCAGGCGAAAATTGAGAATCCATGGTGATAGATGTGGTTACTGGTGCGTAACTCAGAGAGCCCCTGTAGTGAGCACCAGTCTGGAAGTTTTGAATTACACTTCCAATGGGGCAGGTTGTATCTCAAAGTTACACTGGGCGGATTCTCCAAAAATGCAATGAAGTAAATAAGAAAATACAGGTTAAACTCGACCTAATTTTTGTTTTTGATAAGAGAAATTATTTATAGGCTTTTTTATGGTTCGTAATCTATCAGAGTAAATTAATCTATGCGCAATCAAATCTTCAATCAGTTGATTGGGATACAAATGATCATCAACTTTGATAGATTGTGATAGATTGCTCTCTCCTTCCGATGATGTCAGGGGAATTGAGGAAAGGGATTTTTTGGAGATATGCAAATTTGGTGAAATCCTGACAACAGTCCTGTTGGTAGAGGGATTATACAGAGCTGAGAAAAGTTGTTGGGCTCCCATGTGTAAATCCTGGGGAACGTCCCCTGGCTGTTAATCAGGCCCTCTTCCCATTCCCAAATAAGAAGGTATTGAAGAGGGTGGCTGTACCCCTTGTTACCCAGGGCGACCTCGCCCATGTGGTAGACAAGTGCTGGGTAACAGCTCTTCTGCTTCAAATTCCTCCCCCAATGCCCACACTCACCTCAACAGAACTGGTACAGTTAATTGGGGAAGTTTGCGCTATCACTGAAATGAAATTCATCAACTCAAAATTGAGTGGGAGTCAGTCCAATAGTAGGATTCCATTTAGTTGGAAAGGGATGAAGACTTCCCCATCAGCCAGAACGGCCAACAGTTTTGATTCAGCTAACGCTATGATTGAACAAATCAACTCCCCCTCAAAATAATTGGGGATCAACCCCAATGGGCAGGTAACAGCATCAGACACCATTGACAAGGGTTCAAAAATCTCTATCCTGCAAATTGGAAGTTGCAGCCAATGTAACTCTATTGACCAAATGAACAGCCCAGCGACTGGGCATGGGCAGGTTGGGCGTCCTAGACCTGTTCCCAACCAAATGGGCCTGCCCCTATGTGGGGTGGCCTTGGGGGATTCCCGCTGCTCGTCAGGTTAAACGCCATCACACTAACCATTTGAAAAGTATCTGAGCCTTGGTTCTGATGTTTGAGGTTGAACTGACAGTGACTTAGTCTGCCACCAAATTCTTTGATTAGGTTCCCAGTTAAATTATATGTTCCCCATTCCAAAACAATTCGCCAGTTAGGTTGAACTTGCGGGACCTGATCCCAGCTTGTTTCCACTCTAAATCAACCACTATTTAATCAGTCATATTGCACTGAGAAAATTGTTGGTCTATTTTTCTAAATTTTCCATTAAAAACCTTTACTATAAATCTAGTTTTTTATGTTGAAAAATAAACCGCCTTTTCCGCTGACTCTCACACTCCCCTTGGGGTTAATGGCCATACTTGTCTGGTATTGTATTATGTGCCTGTATGAGATTCTGGCTCACCAGCAGTTATTGGGGAAATACCTTTCCAGTTCCATATCTGTTGTACCAGCAGCAGTGCCTTTGGTATTCTGGTTTGCCATTTGGGTGCTTTGGCACCTAGGCTGGCAGGCCGGTCTAATTATTACTTGCTGTTTGACTGACATAATCAACCAACCATTAATCTCTACCATTTCCACCTTTCTCATAGATATTGGCGCAGCAATGGCCCCTCCTTTTCAACTGAACCAGGTTGTGAGGAATATTTTCCCTGTCCACAATAGTTCAGTTCCACTCAAACCCTACAAACCCATACCCCATAGTTACCGCAGCCATTTTTCCCATGTCATTAGGATCTGACACCCTGACTTGCAACGAGTTTACCCCCCATAAGAGTCTAGCGGTTTCCCCTGACCCCACTACCATCTCTTCGGTATCACTGGATTCATCCACAACTACCAATAAAGAGAGCTTCGCTTACTTTGTATTACCCATAAAGATTAATGTTGGGTCCCATCATGTCTCCTTTGAGGCCCTGGTGGACGCCAGAGCTGCAGGTAATTTTATGAGTGTAGAACTGGCCCAGCAATTGGAACTTGACCTGGATGCAGGTCCTTTGGTGATGGTTGCATCATCAGCCTCCCAGACCTCATACCTGGTTTACCAACCAGTCACATTTTCAATACACCAGTTCAGATTCTGCGACCACTTTTCTGCTATGCCAAACTTGGTGTTTCTGGTGATCTTAGGAGTGGGATGGTGGCGCCGGCAACATGTCAAGATCCACCTGGAGTCTAACATGCTGTCATTCATTAATGATCAACTGGAGGGTGAATTCCCCTAATTAACACTCTTAAGAAAGCTCAAGGTTGCAGTTCTATCACGTCCCTCATCTCTCCTACGGGCATACCATCCAATTTTTACAGAAAGTTTAATGTGCTATCAAAGAATTTTTGATTCTGAAAAGGCGGATCATCTGCCTTCTCACACTAGATTTGACTGTGGATTTTGTATGATGGTGAAGTTGGTGGATATCAACTGCCCGTTGTATCCCCACATAGCAGAGGAGGAGGTTGCGCTCAACACTTGGTTAGACGATATGTTGAAAAAAGGGTGGTTGTTCAAGAAGACATCGCCAATCATGTCTCCCATCATCTTCGCTAAAAAAGCTGATGGTTTCCTCCGCCCCTGCATGGACTATGGACACTAAAATAAAATCACGGTTTCTGAACCCTACCCCCTGCCTTTAGAACAGAAGATAAGCCAAGCAATCGCCAAATATCAGGTGTTTTTCAAGCTGGATCTTGTCAATGCATTTAACCAGATTTGGGTAATGGAAGGGCAAGAATGGTTAACCACAATCTGGACAAAGTGAGGCATCTTCCAATTCTGCATAATGCCCTTTAAGCTGAATAATGGTCCCGCTACATTTCAACATATGATTGACAATGTACTGGGTGACCTCCTGTTTACCTGCGCAGTTGCATATATTGACAACATTCTGGTTCACTCCTCAACTCCTGAACAACACGCTACTGACTTGTAAGCAGTTGTGGCCGCCTTGCATAAGGCAGGCTTTTTTCAAGCCTTCCAAGTGTGAGTTCTATAAAGAGGAGGTTGCCTTCCTTGGGAACCTCATTCTTAAAGATGGTTACGCAATCCCTCCCAATAAATTATATGCTATCTGGGAATGGCCAACCCCAACTACCCAGAAACAACTACGTAGTTTCTTGGGAGCCATCATTTTCTTGAAAAAATTTTCCCCATCACTTTCGCAGCTTGCTGCCCCACTCCACCCCATTACAGGGAAAGACGTACCATTTCAGTGGACACCCTAATGCCAACAGGCGTTTGAATTGATTAAAGAGGTGTTCATGTCCCCTCCCATTTTGAAACACGCTGATCCCACCAAGCTGTATATTGTTGCATGTGACGCCTCATCAGTAGCTGTGGGGGCAGTGTTGCTCCAGGAGTAAATTGGCTTGGAACACCCAGTCGCCTATTTTTCTCAAAAGTTCACCTCTATGGAGCAGTCCTGGGATATTTATGACAAGGAGTTGGCAGCCGTTGCATGGGCATTAACTCATTGGAGGTATCTGTTACAGGGTGCTCAACATGAGTTAATGGTCCGCATGGACCACCAGGCTCTCTTGTACTTTTGTAAACTCCAAAAATTGGAGCATTGGCAAGCCTGAATCTATTGGGATTTGTGTAGTTTTAATTCCAAATACAAATTTGTAAAAGGGGCGCTCAATGTACTTCCCAATTTTCTCAGCCGCAGTCCTACCCATTGTTCTGCAGATCTGGAGGAAGTGGATCTTGTTACCATAATTTCTGCCTCCCAAATCCTGTTAATTGTCCTCCCTTTCATTTCTTCCATCAACCTGGCCCCCAACGCTCCGTTAGTTGCTCAGGTTTTAGCCAGTCAAATGGCCTGTACTGAGGGCGTGGAGCTGATTGAGCAGTTATCTTACCAGAATCATAAACAAATCCTATACTCATTGGAGGAGGGTCTTTATTTTTAGTCATGAGTTTGGGTTCCCCCTCCTTCAGAATTGAGGTATTTTGCGCACATAATGATCCCCCCATGGTTGGTCATCCTGGTAATAAGAAATGCATCAACTTGATCAAACAAACCTACAATTGGGCAGGTTTGACAAAAGAGGTTCCGGTCTGTATTGTCAATTGTGTTACTTGTGCTCAGGCTAAGTCAGACCGCTCCTTTAGAAATGGTCTTTTACACCCCTTACAGCAGGCGGAGGGTCCATGGATGTCAGTGTCCGTGGACTTTATCATCGAACTCCCCTGTTCTAATGGGTTCACCGCAGTGGTGGTGGTGGTGGATTGTTTCACTAAAATTTCCCTCTTTATTACTTGCAATTCTGCAATTATGTCGGAGGAGACTGCCCGCCTTTTTGTACAGCATGTGTTCTCAATGTTTGGTCACCCACAGGAGATCATCAGCGACTGAGGTTCACAGTTCATGGCGCAGTTTTGGAGTGAACTCCTATATATCCTAAAAATATCCCCTTGCCATTCCACAGTGTACCATCCCCAGTCCAATGGACAGACTGAGTGAGTTAACCAAGTACTCAAACAGTACCTGCGTTGCTATGCTGCAGCTGCACAGGACATCTGGGCCAACGACCTTCCCCTCACTCAATTTGCTTATAACAATGGAACACATGCATTTATGGGTTTTTCGCCCTACAAAGTGACGTTGTGTTAAAATACTTCATTTTTGGTCGGACCTTGCTTGTGGCCTGAGGTCCAAGCTGCCGTGGATCATGCTGAACATATTAGGTCAAATCAATCCTTGGTGTGGGAACGCCTCATTAAAGCTATTGATGACTACAAGCGGTTTTCAGACTGTAAGTGGCTCCCAGGTCACAATATAACAGTGGGCTCCTATGTTATGCTCAATACCCGCCATTTACAAATCCAAGCTTCTTCCCATAAATTCGCAAGTAAGTGTTCAGGACCCCATTTGGTGGAAGAGGTCTTGGGTAATGGTGCGTTCCAGTTGAAGCTTCCAGATCATTGGAAACAGCATCCCATCTTCCACATTTCCCAGCTGTCACCTTTCAAGGGTACAGTTCCTGCGGAACCTGAACTAATCATCATTGAGGATGTGGAAGAGGTTGAGATGGAGAATATTCTGGCATCTCGCAAGTCCCAATGTTCCATAAAATATCTTGTGGCTTGAAAAGGTTATCCAGCCTATGAGAACAGTTGGGTCAAGGCGCACAATTGTGCAAACTGTATGGAACTGGTCAAAGCATTTCATGAATCCCACCCCAATGCTCCCCACCCTCCCTAAAAAGCCGCGATGGTAATGGCAATCAAATTACCCAAGACGCACATAAATGTGGACCTTGTGCAGTTCTCCGGTAATGGCGCCCTTCCTTTTGAAAAGGAAAGGGTAATGTAAGTCCTAGGGAATGTTCCCTGGCCATTGATTGGGCCCTCTTTCCATTCCCAAATAAGAAGGTATTGAAGAGGGTGGCTGTACCCCTTGTTACCCAGGGCGACCTCACCCATGTGGTAGATGAGCGCTGGGTAAAAGCTCTTCCACTTCAAATTCCTCCCCCAGTGCCCACACTCACCTTGGCAGAACTGGTACAGTTAATCGGGGAAATTTGTGCTAAGATTGCAAAAATGAAATCAATCGACCCAAAAAATGAGTGGGAGTCAGCTTAATAGTCAGATTCCATGTAGTCATAAAGGGATGAAGACTGCCCTATTGGCTGGAATGGCTGATAGTTTTGATTCAGCTAACGCTATGATTGAACAAATCAACTCCCCCTCAAAATAATTGGGGATCATCCCCAATGGGCAGGTAACAGCATCAGACACCATTGACAAGGGTTCAAAGCTCCCTGCTGGCAAATCAGGTGTTGTGGCCAATGTAACACCTCTGACTGAATGAACAGCCCAGTGACTGGGCATGGGCAGGTTGGGCGTCCTAGACCTGTTCCCAACCAAATGGGCCTGCCCCTATGTGGGGTGGCCTTGGGGGATTCCCACTGCTCGTCAGGTTAAACACCTCACACTAACCATTTGAAAAGTATCCAAGCCTTGGTTCTGATGTTTGAGGTTGAACTGACAGTGACTTGACCTGCCACCAGATTCTTTGGTGTAGGTTCCCAGTTAAAGTATCTGTTCCCCATTCCCAAACAATTCGCCAGTTAGGTTGAGCTTGCGGGACTTGATCCCAGCTTGTTTCCCCTCTAAATTGACCTCTATTTAATCAGTTGCATCGCACTGAGAAAATTGTTGGTCTATTTTCTTTCCTAAACTTTCCATTAAAAACCTTTGCTAAAATTATAGTTTTTTATGTTGAAAAATAAACTTACTTTTCCACTGACCCTCACACTCCCCTTGGGGTTAATGGCCGTACTTGTCTGGTATTGTATTATATGCCTGTATGAGATTCTGGCTCACCAGCAGTTATTGGGGAAATACCTTTTCAGTTCCATATCCGTCATACTAGCAGCAGTGCCTTTGGCATTCTGTTTTGCCGTTCAGGTGCTTTGGAACCTAGGATGGAAGGCTGGTCTAATTCTTACTTGCTATTTGCCTACACCATGGAAGTAGCCAGGATTTTGACCACTCTGGAGTTGAAGTTATTACTATTGTCACAGGATAATACTTGGGTCAGCCATGACAAGTGAAAATGTTTTGATGTTAAAATGTAGATGTGGACTTGGCCATTTGGGCAGGGAGAGCCACAGCTTCAACCCACTTAGTAAAGTGGTTAATGCCTACTAGTATAAATTTATTTCCACCAGTAGTCTGTGGAAGGGGACCTACTAATCTAGGCTGATGGTGTGGAACAATTGTTGAGGGGTATTTGGTTGATATTTGTTGGTATTTTTGCCCATATTCCCAGCCAACTAAATTACCAGGGATCGCTAGGGGATAATTTTCTAATGCAAAGTGAATTGGATATCAGTTGACCCTGATTTGGGGGTAACAATGTTTGAAAGATTTTAGGTAATTCACCTGGTTCAGATCCATCGGGGATCAATCCAGGTGAATGCTTATGGTCTCTTCAGGCAGAGCTTTTAATGAAATGGGGGCATTTGATAGTTGATTGATGATTAATATCAGGTGTACCGTTTGGGATCAGTCAGGTTTTGTCACCAACCAATTGGGTTTTAAGGATCAAGTTGCAAGGCGAATGGTGCCACCTGCAACTAGCAAATTGATCTTTTGGTTTGCGACCTGCCTAATGGGTAACAAGTCCCATTACCTAAGCAGGTCGCTTACCAAATACGGTTGGTTCACTGGGATCAAGAGGAAAACGTTAGGGACACATTATATGACTGTTTCCATTTCAAGTCTCAAGGATTTCTGATGATAAAATTCTAGCCAGGATGGAAAACCATTGCTGATGAGATGACAATGGGTAATTTAATGGCAACGGCTGCTGTTTCATCAATGAGGCGCCAACTGAGGGTTGGGCACCGAATTCTCACTATAAATTCCCCTAAAAATTCACTAAATGAAAAACAATCCATTAGTTTTCAAGAAAAACAATCCATTTCTAGTTCTACTCTTCTTCAAGAAAATTATTGCTGTGTGCTTTAATTGGAGACTCTTTAGGATAAAGAGTAAAGATCTAAGCGTGGATCCAGAGAAAAGAAGCTGAGCTGAATCAGGGGATTGCTGCTGACTTGTGTCATCTGAGAGAAGCCGTAAATAAGGATCTGAGTGTGGATCAAGTTAGGTGGTATAAGGGAACGAATCCCTGTTGAAAACATCTTAAGTATTTTTGAGGAGGAATACTGGTCAAGCGTTGGACCCAATACTAGTGCTTATAAATACAGATAATAGTCTTCATACTATTATCAAATGGATACATATACTTTCTAGATAACGCGGAGAATTGCACAACACCAAACATGTGCAGTTAATCAATTTAGGGGTTATCAGCTTGAACAATCAACGAAACCCATAAATTTTAACAATATTGGTATCTAGTCTTGAAAATGGATTGCTTCTTACACGTGAGGCAGGCATCCAAGACTTTGACAATAGTTTCCATAATTACTTTCCAATAGTACCAGTTTTTAATCCACTCATAGGTTTTCTTTAAGCCCCCATGACCTAGGGTATAGTGAGCTTCCAGGATAGCAGGTACACATTCTGAGGGCCATAGATAAGGCAACCACTTTGCCCCCACCTGCTTATACAACTTCCCACTCTCCACTTTGGTGTTGTGGGAGTGCCAGGACAACATTTTCTGGACCAGTTCATCTTTGTCATCCCAGTCATTGGGGGTTATTAAGAGGTCATATAACCTCTCCACCTCACTACTATCCAAGTGAAGGGCGGCAGCTGAGTTAACCCATCAATATTCATGTGACAGGTTCCGGCACAGTGTTTAATCTTCATGTTGTAATACTGGAGCTTCAGAGCCCAGCGAGCTAACCAGCCAGTAGGATCCTTCATGTTCTGTAACCATTTCAACAAAGCGTTATCTGTAATCACAGTAAAGGTGGCCCCTTACAGGAAAAGGGCGGCAGTGCTTTACAGCTAACAGAATGGCAAGGGAATCCTTCTCTGTTACGCTGTAGTTGAGTTCCACATTTGAAAGCATCTTACTGAAATAGGAGACTGGATGATCAACACCGTTTTTATCCAATTGGGCAAAGATAGCCCCAACAGCTTAGTCCAAGGCGTTAGTAAACAAGATAAATAATTTTCCATAGTTGGGATGCCTCAGGATAAGATGCTGTTGTAGCAGTTGCTTCAGCGTCTCAAATGCAGCCTTTTGTTTGGTACCCCAATGAAAAGGGGTATCCTTGGTCAATAGGTGGACAAGAGGCTCACTGAGCTGGTAAAACTTAGGGATGAACCGATGGTGATACCCATTATCCCTAGAAATACTTGAATATCCCATACATTTTTAGAGGGATGTATTTTTGAGATGACTTCAACCTTAACTTGTATGGGTTGGATTTCCTCTTAAGAATTGAAGTGTCCAAGTAAACCATATTCTTTTAAAAAAAGTACACTTTGAGGGTTTTAACTTGATATTTGACTCATGTAAGCATTGAAACACCTCCTTCAGGTGATAAAAATTTTCATTCTAGATTTTTGAGAACATCATAATGTCAAGATAGACGATGACACAACTTAACGTTAAATCCTGTAAGATGTGATCCATAGCGCTCTGGAAAGTTGCAGGTGAGTTTCACAACCCCTGAGGTAATCATGTGGGTCTGAAGAGCCTTCACTGCAAATAAGAGCACTTGTATCCTGGTCTTGGGGAGAAAGGTCCATTTGCCAATAGCCACTGGTTAAGTCCATTGCGGAGAAGAAGTTAGATCTGGAGAGTTGTGTCAGGGATTCATCAATGCGAGAGATAGGATAGCTATCCTTTTTCATGGGGTTATTTAGTTTGAGGTAGTTCATGACTGTCCAATGTCTTCCATTCTTCTTTTTTATTATCAAAAAGGGGAAGACCAAAGGCTTTGTGAAGGAACTAGTAACCCCACGTCTAGTAACTTCTGGAGCTCCGTCCTCATCTGCTGTTCTTCAACCTTTGATTTGTAGTAAGTTTTTGCCCAAATGGGACAAGCATTACCAATATCAATGGAGTGGCTCAAGTCCTTCATGTGGCCAAAGTCAGTATCTGAATACGAGAATATTTCTCTATATCCTTCTAGTAAAGTATGGACTTTTTACAGCTCATCTTGGGTAAGCTCATCCGAGATATGGACGTTGGGTAAGGTACCTACCAAGTTATCCATGGGAAAACCCAAATCCGTCATAGAGCCAATGAAGTGGATATGGTCAATGTCCTCTATGGGGACCAATAAGCCTCTGCCAATCTCGTGGTGTTTTCTTATAACCATGTCATTGCTGGTGAGGTTCCCTATAAGAATAGCAATGGACCTCTGGTAGGGTGGGTCTAGTATCCCAGAAAATACCTAAGGCTCCAAGAGGATAACGCCCTCAAGACTTACAAGGTGCAACAAGAAGTGTTGTGGGATTTGGAGCGTGATCTTTGTGTCAACCACTCGTTGTTCACCAGACTTAATCAAGACCTCGTCTGCAGCATAGAAAGGGATACCGTCCATATCATCCACTGAATCAGGAAATTTCTTCATGTTGCACCTGGAGGTGGAATAATGTAAAGTCATAGCATAAAAGGGTTATTCAACCAGGCAAGAGTATTCGTTCTTGCTGGGATCTTTATTTGATAAAACTAAAGGGACTTCATAGCTGAGTAACGAGATGAAACCTTGATTCATGGTGAAAATACCATCATATTCAATCATAAGTTGGGTACCTATGAGCATATCATAGGTGTTATTGTCCAATGCCACTGTGGGACTGATAAGATGAGATTCTCAATTTGAATGGGAAGGGAAAAGTATGTCCTGATGGCACGAGTGTTGTTTGTGCCTGCAGTTCCAAATTCTTGATTGTACTTCAAGTCAGACGCCAGCTTTATCTTCTTGATAAGCTTAGGTGAGATTAAATTAAAAGATGAGCCAGTATGTAGGATGGCCATTACCCAGACTTTTTGAATGATCACTTCCACCTTAGTGGGTGTTCCTCTAAAGTTAGGAGACAGAGCCAAGACATCCTTAAGCCAGATAGTAAAGGTTAGTTTA
>JAKSZP010006365.1:0-10747 GCA_022478985.1 Massospora cicadina | reverse complement strand
CTTCATTGGCAAGTCCCATATTATCAACAATTGCTTTTTGGACTTCATCAAAACTGGAATTTAGCTTGTCCAGTAGGGCATTTATAGGATGATTGTTCCTCCCCTTGCACGCGGTAGATTTCCATGACTTCCAGATCTTGTCTGGCTATTATTCGCTGAGTATGCTTAATTGAGGGTTGAAAAAAGTTAACTAGGAATTTGTTTGTTGCTCGACTGTCTGTGAGACGTCTGACAAGAGATGTCATGGTTGCGTCGCAGTACTTCATATATATCTCCATCTTGAGTGCCTGATCCTTAAGATAGTAGAACAGGCTGAAGGAGGGATCAGTTTGTGAAGTACCAATCCTAAAACTCTGATATAGGGTTTTCAGCATAGCTTTTACGATTGAAGATGTAAGATTAATCAGGCTGGTTGTATCTTAATGAGCTCCCCCAATGTATAAGATCCAAGGATTAGGAGGTACCCGCTTCAGAGCCTTGGTGGCTGGTATTATAATAATCTGAGATTTTTTGCCCCTGGTTTCCATCTCATTGTTGCTATCTCATCTGGCTAATTCAGCTGAGAATTGGTCATGGGAATCCATTTTGGTGAATGTAACTGGTTTTGAGTGAGCACCAGTTGTGAAAATGTAATGATCGCTTGCTTGTTTATGTTATCCTGCATGTCTATTTGGGTCAATGTTCTGATGATTGATCCTCAATAGTGCCTGTAGTTTATGGTATTCAGACCGTCCAAAAACTCACTAGGCCTATTATAATCGCCTTGACTCTTTTGGACAAATTCAGGCGTAATTTTTCTTCATGTTCAGGAACTTCTTCTGAGGTAGGTAGATATACAAGCTGTGGATTAGGCATGTCCATCTTGTTGAAACTTTCTCCAAATAAAGGATTTAATAAGAAACCCAGGAAAAAGATGAAATAATTATAACTCCTTTATAAGATATTTATTAGATAATGGTCATTAGGCCAGGCGCCTGTATTTATACCTCTAGGGAATCTCCTGGCCACATTCAAGCACAAAATTTTATAGATATTACCACCTCAGTTCAGATATTGACTGATATTACCGAAACCTTTTCTAAGAATTATTACTGGGTAAAATACTCTCAAAATTGGGAGGATTTCAGGTACAAAAATTGCGATAAAAGCATGCAAAATTATCCTAGGATCTTCTGGATTTCAATTTCATTATAATGCTGACGAAATACACCTTCTGTGAAATTTTTGGCATCAATTAAAGTAAATGACACACCCTAATCAGGATGTTGGCAGGCCTCTCCCTTGATAGCACAAGGTACTCCCTTTCAGGCAGTCCATGCAAGTGCTATTGTGCCGATTATGCAGATTAACATATAAATTTCAACCTAGGGCAGAAAATTGATTACGTTTTTGTTTGTCTGATGGTCCATGGGATTTTCAGACATTAACTTCAGGTCAGTCCCAAACGATTTTGTATAAAAGTCAGTTGTTTGTGTTGCTGATAATTTGGATTAATTGCCAAAAGTTGATGCATAGGAAATTGGACGTAATATGCAAGTGTATTTGGGCTGAGCACTCTGATAAAATACATGTTTAAATTGTATTGAGATCTTTGGCCCAAATTGTATGATTGCAATAGTCTTTGTGGTGAGAATATAGGTGTTAGCTCAAGCATTGAAAGGGTAATTGGTCCAATATGATGGTTTTCAAAGGTATTATTTTATGAGTCAACCGCCAGAATCTGACAAGGTGCACGGAGGGGTAAGGTTTAGGAGGTCTAGGTTGGAGGAAACCTGAGCGGCCCAACATTTCACTGGAGGATAGACTACTGTTGTACAAATTAAATTGTTAACGTTGCATGAGACCTCCTTAAAGAGGTCTGCACACAGGAATATCTGAGATAACAAAATAAAAACGGTGTACTAAAAAGGACCTAATTGAGGGGAGAAGTTGACATGCAGAAAAGTTGGTCTCAACATGGAAAATTTAAAGAAATTTAGCAAAACAATAAATTGAGGGAAGTGGGTCTAAGCTAAGGTGCACCAATAGATGCATGCTTCCATTGGTCAAAATGTTATATTGAGTTATCAACCAAACTCAGGTGATTGATTGTAAAAATGGCTGACCTGAGTTGAATAATGCAAAAACTGAACAGGTATTTTAACCCATTTCTCCCAAAAACCAAAGTGAACTAGTTTCCATCGTAATAAAGCTAGTTTGTTCTAATGCCCCTACTCTCATACAAGGCTGAACTTCGCTAGCTTCCATAGGACCAACTTGGGAATATTTAGCCTTAACCCAGCGTTGGTATATGGTATGCTTGAGGTCAGGGAGGCCTGCTAACTTCACCTTCTTGTCCTCCCTGAAATCATCTTTGTCTCTAACGTTGGTCCCAAGGATGATGACATTTGCAACCATGACACTAGAATTCCCTCCCCATCTTACAACAAATATAGTTCAACTCACACTGCAGAGACAAGCCCTTTTTAGAGTTGGAAGTATCTTGCTTTGGGCAGTATATTTTACCATCAAATGATTGGATAAAATATATTAAAACCCAACCTTATGGATCTAAACTGCCTGACATTGCCCTCCAGATGCCGATTCATGAAGTAAGGCGAGTTTCAAACAATCTGATAGGTCCACAGCCCATATTACCTAATATTGAATTTACTAAGCAATTGAACTTCAAGCCTCAACATTTTATATTCTAAGTATTGACTTACTAAGAGGGTTCTATTTTTATCTAACCGCTGCTACCAATAAAATAAATAAAAACCATACTTTTTATAATTTATTAGTGTTTTGTTATTTTACTATAAGTGGTGCAAAAATCTTCTGATTTAAATTGTTGAGATTTAGATAATAAAAGCACCAGCAAGCATCTTACCTGCCTAAAATCCAACAAGTAGTGATTTCCTTGGGATAAAGTTGGAAAATATCAGTCAGGCTTTTGGAGATCTGTGTTGAATGTGCATAAAACAAGGTACTTTAAAAAAGTTTATGTTTTAACCTGCCCCTCTTTGCAAACTATTTCATAAAATAAAATTAACTTTGTTGAGTTTTCCTAAAGGCATCCAATAAAATTGTTTGATATTGTTGTAATGTATCACTACACCATGTGTGTAGGAGCAAGTGCAGTTAAGGCATTTACCTCCAGAGCTACTGCGAGATCTTTATAAAGCCTTATTTTTAATTTACCTCATATGCCCTCAGATAAAACATCTTAATGATAGACAGAGCAATATAGATGTTGTAATACACAAAAGGGACTTTGTGTGAGGCTTGTAGCATTTTATCAAGACATATAAACCCTTGATAAATGGATATATGTAAAGAGTGAATGGAGTTCTCAAATCAAGCAATAAAGAATTGCTGTTAACCATGGTTAGATATGGGACATCCTGTTGCCCTCAGCCCAATTCATTTACAAGTTAATCTACCATAATGCTTTTGGCATGTCACCATTAAAAGGTCTATACATAAGAGCAGCCTCCTTACCAAGCTTGTTAGCACCAAAGATGGAAGCATATAGGAAATTTAACACCTGACAGATACAAAAATGAGTGTTTGGAGAAGTTAATCAAGACAAAACCAGATATCAGCAGCAACTGAATGATGTCACTTAATAAGAGTTCTAAAAAGGGTGAACAGAAACCTAAGTTGCAAACAATCAAGGTAGGACATAAATTGATGTTCTACCATATGTGCTGAGGAGAACCTAAATGTTACATGCCTTCTGTAAAGCCATTAAATTATCATGAGAAGAGGAACTGTTTAATTTTTCTTGGACAGTACAACTCATAACACATATATATATTTACACGAGGAGTTGAAGTCTTTTCCTAGGTCTATCTTAGAGAAGGTAAAGTTGAGAAAATTTCAACTAAAATAACTATCCTTGCCCCATTTATTTACTCATTATATAAATAGAACCCTAGTATAATAGTATTACATATGTAATAATTCTATAATCAGCCTTAACAACTATTGAGTCTTTCTAACATGGCCATTTATCCATATAAATGCAAAAAAAAATTTAGCCCCTTTTTAGCATTTATTTATTTTAAAAGAACTGAGATATATTGTCTTACATACCCCCTGAACACCTATATAATAGGACAATTGGATATGGTGGCGTCAGAGGGCTCACTAAAAATAAATACCAGTCAAAATAATATGCACCCAACGTCACAAATGATGCCCTTGGAGGATCTCATTTTAAACTTGTGATCCTCTCACAATGATACCCATAACATCATTACTCTGCTTAATGAGAATTTCCAATCATATAAAATGCCTAATGAGCTTATTACAAAATAAGAATAGACTGATTTAGAAAATAATCTATTGATAAATTTGGTGTAGAATAGCATCTACTATAATCACAGTTTCACCTGAGAAAACTTAAGTTACAAACAGGCAATTAATAAACCTAGGCAAAAAAAGCTCACATTATAAACTGCGTAAACTACCATAAAGATTAGCAATAATCAGTGCTCTAAACTCCCATAACCTGGAAACTAAGATAAAGAATGAAGAGTCACATTTTGCAAAGAAATTGAATTTGTATGCTAAAGTCCTACTTTAAACAAACTTTTCAAGATACTATAATTTTATTTAAGTAATCATATATATTAAATAAACCTTTACAGATTTACTTTTATTGCTAACTAATTTGGCGCTTATTTATCCAGATTACTAGAGGTTTTTCTTTTAAGGGTTATATTGCTTGTTTTTATTACCATCAGATGGTGATATAGTTCTGGTGTACTTAGTAACAGCCATTGTTAGATATACTAGGGCTTCAACATGGTTGGAAACGCTTGGGAACATTGTAAAAACAGCTCCTATTTAAAAAGTTATCTCTAAAAATTTTGTTATGCAACCTGTAATAAAATAGAGACTTATTGCAACTGACCTAAACTTTTAACCAGCACTCCTTGCTATAATAGCAGTAGATGAGGGCAGGTGTTCCTCTAAAGCATACCAAAATAGATGTTATACTATCATACACCAAACTAAAGTTTGTAGGTAAAGATGGATAGCCTAAGAACAGGATTAAATAAACTGATATATATCTGCAATAGATGATAAGGGACCTATGATGATACATCAGTAAATTTTGTGCTAGAGTCTGGAGGGGAGTCGCTGAAGAAACTCTATAGATCATTCAAATAATAAACTGAAGTTGGAGGTAAAAAATATGCTTATTAAACTAAAAAGAGGTATATATAGGCTTTGTCTAAATTTCCCATCTTTCATAGTGTTGATGGCCTCCACAAGCCAGATCTTCAGCACCCTGAATTTGGTAGGCGCAGATCAGCAGAGGGAATTCTTTTGACAGCACTTGGACGAGATGGATAAGTATCTATCAATATTGATTAAGTATTAGTTAGGATATCTGATTTAGTGAAATTTGGGTCAACTGAGGTACAAACCAAATTGAAAAATTTTTCAGAGGGTTAAATACTTAGAACACACCGCTCAAGATCTTGTTAAAGGGGGTGATATTTGTGAAGGAAAAGGCTAAACATGCGATTTACAATGGAACAAGCACTTGTTGCAGCAATAGATTACTTAGTACCTCTTTGAGTATCACCAATAAGAACAGTCCAGTTAGTTGTAAGTTTATCATTCCTACCCCCAGACCAATGATTGTATAAAAGACTAAATCTCCCAAGAGTTTTTCTGGTAGTACAGGTCATCATGCATTAGCTTGATGTCATTTTATTAAAGTTAGTATCCTTATAGATTTGATAGCCATAAATATAGGCGTATATTTCATTGGTAACTGCTATAAGGTAAGCTCTACATTATCTGGGCTATCAGATTCAAGTATAGGTCAAAGTTTGGAAGACAATAAAGACTCACTGCAATATAAGTACTGGAAAGCAGACATTTTAAACTATTCTATGGTAACTAAATTGATACTCTAGTAAAGCACTACAAAAAGCGCTCCACTGCACTGGATTGGATGTTGTTACGATTTATAGATAGAGACCAAAGTTCCATTAGCATGTTCTTCAGTACTGTTAGTGGCCAGATGATATGGAGTAGTGAAATTTTGTACTACGCCTAATATGGAAGTTAGCTTTAAGTAATATGGAGAATATAACTTTGAGCTACTATCTGATAGAAGTATTCTAGAAAAATTTGTCTATAAAGACTTTCCAGTAAAAAATCTGAGTTGAGTCCCTCACAATGGCATTAAGAACAGACGTGGATTTTGTCCACTTTGTTAAGTGGTTTCTGCAAGTATAATATCACTGGCAATATAAAGATACATTAAAAGGCCCAACTACACTAATACACTTAGTGTTATAAGCAGCCCAGAAGCTACGTGATTAAATTCCAAGCATGTAATAGACTTATCTTGAGTGAAACAAGTTAAACAAGTTTAAAATTATCACTAACCAACTCAGCCATGTTTTCCCAGTAGCATTTTCTTTTCAACTTGTTAAGTGTTTTTTGATAGCCTCAGGTCCTGGGGTTTTATGAGCTTCCATAATGGTTTCAGTGTGAATAGAAGGTGGGTGGTAAGGTAAAAAGGAGGTGCCTAGTAACTATTAAAAGTTCCATTTTCACTTTAGAGTTAGATCATTTTCATCATCTTCTTTGATGTCAAGTGATTATTGAGTACGTAAATTGGGTTGGATAAGTAGTATATAAAGACTGTCCTTGGGAAAGCTAAATATAAAATGAAAGTTGGGACAGCTTATCCGCATTTTAATTGATGTCTCTGGCTTAATGAACTATGAATATAATTTTGTATCCTTAGGGACCAGTGTAACAAACTGCCATCAGAGTCATTTATCTGTCAGATTCAAATAAGGGAAGCGTGACCAATATCAATTGTTAAAAGTTTACTATACAGATAGGTATGGAAGTGTTTTATGGCAAGTATCACATTAAGGTATTTACATTAAGTTATTGAGTAGTTCCATTTGACCCTTGTCAGCATATGCTAAAGTAATTGACGGGAGAATCCACTTGATTAACATCCAACTGAGATGATATGGCAGCCACAGCGGTTTAACTAGTATCAGTAAAAAAGGCTTAACATAATTAGTATTTATTAAAAGTGGGTCAGTTAATAAAGCTGTTCTGAGAAGTCTTAAAGTTTTTTATTTTGAAACCCAGTAAAAAGGCTGATTTTTATAAAAAAATAGCTACTAAGGGTTCAGCAAAGTCAGAAATTGGGATATAAACTGGCAATAATATCCCACCATTCCAAATAATACTTGGATATTACATAATTTAGAGAGAAAAACATTCATTCATTGGCTGATACTTTATCCAGAATAGGGAGGATACCTTGCCAAGTCACTTTGTGCCCTAAAACTCTACATTTATTATTGAAAATTTACATTTTGAATGTTTTCATTTTAAGGAAGCTTCATGTAACCACTGAAATACCTGACAAAAATGATCAGGATGAGCTGTAAAAGTTCTTGAAAAGACAATGACATCATCAAAAATAATCTAGTATACACATTAACCTAAGGTCCCAAAACAGTAGATCTATGGCCCTTTGGAATGTGGTAAGGGCGTTTCATAACTCCTGCGGCGTTTGAGTGCTCTTGAAAGCTTTTGTTAGGAATGAGAGCAAATTTATTGCAATTTTTAGTAGAGAGTCGATTTTGTCAGTTATAACTGGTTATGTCCAGTGCATAAAAATATCGGGAGCCAGACAAGGATCTCAAAGAGACATTGATACATGATATGGGGTAACTGTCCTTATGAGTGATATAATTTGGTTGTAGATATTCCATAATGACGTGATGATACCCATCTTTCTCTTTAGTTAATAGTAATGGAGAATAACAGGAGCTACATGAGGTTGGAGTAAGCCTGCGTCAATTAATTGTTTTAGTTTGAGTGCAATTTAAGCTTCCTCAGTTTTTAAATGTATGATAAGGTCAAGGTTGATAGGGTGCAGTGTCCCCTTATCAACTTGCTGTTGTAAACCCCACATATGATTTTTTATATGAATACCTGAGGAGAAGATATCAGAAAACTATTCAACTAGATCTTTGGCAGAAGCATTTTTCTCAGACGATAAATCAGAGCTAATTTGCACCAGTACAGAAACAAAAGTAGGTAGATCATCTAAACCAAAGTCGTTCAGGGTCCCAACACCTTGGACCCAATACCTGGTCATAAGGTAAAATCAAGAAATTAACTATAGGATGATTTAACTTGATTTTACTGAGGACTAAGTGATATCGCTTAAAGGGAGAGTGACAGTGCCTTGGTAGTCTGGGTCTAATACTTCTGGATAAGGGAGGACCTTAAGTAAAGCAGTAAAGGTAAGCCAGAAATTTTGAACAAGTTATCAGTATGGGAAATTAATGGAATACTATTTTCCAAAAGCACCTGAGATTGAGATGGTATGGTAACAACTTTATGAGAATATAGAGGCATCCCCTCCATGACCACAATCATTATAGGGGAAACTTAACTTTGGGCCCAAAGACTCAACATATTAATTAATCAAAAAGAGTCAGGAAATTAAATTGACCACTCTCAAATTCCGCTACCCTTTTTCATTAGAAGAGTCATGTAATTTTGAGGGAACTTAGTATTCAAGGATGTAGAAAAGGTTATTCTTATAATTAAGTATGACCGCATGTTCCATAAGGAATTTGATGCCTAGTAAAAGTTGTATCCATTACTATCCAAGGCTATTGCATAGATGGAGTTTTGTAGACTACCTAATTCTGTAGACTAGTGATAGTACGCACCTATGGCACAAGCAAAGGCAATTTCTGCCATGCCATACTCTAGTGTATAATTAAGGTCAGGCTTTATTTTACTATTCCCAATCAGTTAAAAAGAGTAATATCAATTGAAAAGCCAGAGCCAACAATAAAAACCTTCACTTTAGGTTTTACAGCCTCAATATGGGTTACATTTGTTCATCACTGAGCCATTTAGATATATAGTTGCAAAATCTAGATTAGGAACAATATAAGATGAAATATTACTAGGTTTGTATATTGACTAAAGGCTCAGTAGAATTTTATCCCTCAGGAGTACCAGAACTATCAAGCTCAAAAGAAAATAATATGGATGAAACAATCATGAGGCACAGTGGAGTCTTAGGCACAGGAAGCCTTGTTCCTATGCTGACCCCGCTTTTTCTTTATTATCAGCCATTCAGCCCAACAATGCTTAATGGCATGGATGCATAAGTCACAATAAGTGCAGTTGGGGAGAGAACAATTTTCCTGACTCACTACCATTTACTACATGCTTTTGAAAACTGATGCTAAAGTTAATTTGGGAGCAGCAATAATCACTGTGTTATAAATCTTGAAAAGCGGCTCCTTGATACAAGTAATATAGATAAATTTCTTCTCTAATGTAGTCATATAAATTTTAGAGTAGTGATTTGTATTCTAAAAGCGGATAGTAATGCAGCTTTTGCGTCATCAAGTGTAAGTAAGTTGGTGGTCACTAAAATCTAAGCTTCAGAATGTCAAAGGAGAAGCAAACTCAGAGAGTCTCCACAGCTTAAATTCATACTCATAAAAGCTTGCTTTTCAGTTTCTAAGGCAAGATCACAAACGAAAGTCTATTATAAGAGTTGCTTTGACTTCAGCCCAAGTGTTGCAATGCATCAGGTGAGGTACTGTAATTTCCTGAGTGGATCTACTAATGCAAGGGGTAAGTATTTGACTTTTGATGGTCAAGAGCTTACTACATAGCGTTTTATAAAAATAAAAAAAACAGGAAATACTACCCTCTTCAGAGGTGAACTTAGTTTTTAAGAAGAAGGTTTCAAAGTAGTTTCCTGGGAGCAGATTTAACGTTGGCACAAATTAGACTAGCTCAATTAGCCTCAGATAGCTCAGATTCAGAAGGAGGCAAAAAAATTTACTTAGAATTTCTTGTTGCTATAAACTATCTAGATTGTCTTGAAGAGCCTAAACTTAGTTACTCAGAGTATTGTAGAAGCTTTTAGTTGTAATTCACTTGTAGGGATTTGATCTTAGCATGTTAGGTTTTGAATAGAGTTTGGTGCGCATGATTGTCTTGCTCCAATATGGTAGTTTTTCTGAAGATTCTAATCTTATTTGATATAATTATAAAGCTTAAAAGGATTGTCCAATCATCATTTATGACATTGAACAAAAATGTGAATAATAGGTTCTTAGATACATTACAACCAGAATCTTTAAGTGGTAGTTTTAATCTCCTGAACCAGTGAATAAACTTGATCTCTCATTAAGGGTTCATCCTAAGAGGAGAGTAAGTGAATAGCAGGTCCAGGAAGCCCTAGAGGGCCAGGTTCTCTGGGAGGACCAAGTGTGCTAGGTAGCACATAAACAGGTGGCCCAGGGTCCCAAGATGCCCTTTTCCACCATCTCTGCCAAGAAGTCTCATCACTCCTTCAAGACCAACAGGCCCTTGAGGCCCCAGGCCTTCAGTCAGACCAGCTGATCCCATTTCTCCAAGGGGGCCTTGTAAAACTTTGGGTCCAGGAGGACCAAGAGTTGTTTGCAATCCTGAGGCTTCAAAAACTTGTTTGAGTTTAATCTCAAACTGAGTCATCTGGCGCAAATATTGTTCAACAAAGATATTAAAGCAGCCAGAAATATTGGTTGTTGATTGTTGTAATCATTTCTAGATATTTGTGGTGATTCAATAAATCTAATAGCGACGTTCTTGCAAAGAAGTCTGGACAATACAATGTCTAATTGAGAGAGTTGATTTTTAATAAAATTATGTTTCATATTATGAGAATGGCCTCAAAATTATC
>JAKSZP010006364.1:0-10791 GCA_022478985.1 Massospora cicadina | reverse complement strand
ATCAGACATTCCCCTTTCCCGATTTTTTAAAAGAATGTTGGAGGAAAAAATTTCCCCCTGAAACCACTACTACAATCACCCCATTTTTGATCTTTTAACAATATTAAGGTTAATGAGGATATGAGTACCATTGGAAAAAAGACCCGGCAGATTCTCATGGAACCCTCCCCATCAGGAAAATATGTTTTATAATCAAAATCAGCTTAATAAGGTAAGAACTGATGTTGGATTGCTCTGACCCCTCGGTTTTGGAGGTGTCCATTACCACATGGGTCTGTTCTCCCCCGAGGTGAGAAGATTTTACCCACCGGTGATTGGGTGCAAATTATCAAATCATTACCACATGGGTCTGTTCTCCCCGAGGTGAGAAGATATTACCCACCGGTGATTGGGTGCAAATTATCAAATCATTACCACATGGGTTTGTTTTGCCCCAGAATATTTACCCTCAATCTGATAGGCCAAAAGCCTATATTTCCTAGTTTAGATGACTCAGCTTTTTAACACTATAGCCCCAATATCTATGGCCCCAATACTCAAACTAGTTTAGATAATATGAAATACCAGTATCAAATAAGAGCTTTTTCTGGCTGGCCCTACATAAATAATAAAATGATAAAAATTTTAAAAAGGCTGCTTATTATTACTTTTACTTAAAAAGTAAGTTTCATTTTTTTGAGAATTATTTGTGCGTCTGACGGCAGATCCCACACCAATGAAGATTATGAGGTCAAAAACAGGAAACAATTGATCTAAGATAGTGGAAGGAATCATTTGACTTAATAACATTCAATCAATGACCAGAAATTGCTGGAGATGAATTCATCAATTCAAGATAACATTGGATAAAGCTAACAAGGCTAGATCAATTTGTGTGATTAAAGGATCGTTTCCAGATTTACCAGTGGATTTACTTCCAACGTTTTGGATAGTCACAAATTCCAAAAGTCGTTTTAAAAGAAAAACGATCAGAGCAATCAAAGGGAAATGTTAACAAGTGAGGACACACAATTTTGAGAGATAAAAAGACTCAAGAATTAGTTGCCAAAATATGAATGAATTTAGGACCTGTTGGACGAATGACAAGTCAGAATTGAAGGCCTAATGAATGGAAACATTTATGAGTATTGCCAAAGTCAGCAAGTGTTGCCTATACGTGAAGAAACAGTGCTACTGGTCATATAGTGAAGAAGGGCAATACTAAAAAAAGTGGAAGTATTGGACCTAAGAGAAAATAATTGCAATGTTCCCAGCGTGGACCTCTGAACCATTAAATGGTTATGTCCTGAGATATTGGTCAAGTCCTAAATAGAGGACCACTGAACCAAATAGATGGTTAAATCTTAAGAGAATAAAATTTTGAGCTATGATAACTGGTAGGTCAGAGTATACCTAGGATCCAGTTTGGATGAAGGGGAAAATAAGGATCCCTGAGCCTAATTTTAGGTTAAAAAGTTTCATTTCAAAAGAAAAATAAATAAAAAATATAAAATATTAAACAGCAATTTTATGGTCCATGATTTTTGGACCTATGAAGAGATGTGATTTCCAGCATGGGTTACCAAGAGTATCAATATATCAGAAGATCGAAGCCATAGAGCAAATGGTTGTGCCAAGGAGTATCCAAGATATCCAAGTGTTCCTTGGAATGGTTGGATACTAGAAGGTTTATTCAAGATTTTTCAAGAATTGCCAAGCCCCTATTCCATCTGCTGAAGGATCCAAAAAAGGATTCGTATGGAATGAAGAGGCTTAGGACTCCTTTGATGAGTTACGCCAGTATTTGATAGATTCTCTGATTTTAAAATATTCGAATTTTGATCAAGAATTTATTATACAAAACTATTGCTTAATTGACAGAGATCAGCGCCATATTGAGCCAAGTAGATGAACTTGGGGTCAAACATCCAGTGGCATATGTGAGCTGGATACTCTCAGCTGATGAGAGAAAACTACACCATAACTGAGTTTAAATTCCTTGCAGTCATTTACGCCTGTAAAAAATCTTGGGTGTACATCCATGGAATGCTTTTCAAAGTGGTGATGGACCACTCCTTGTTGCGTTAGCTGCACAATTTATGAGAACCAGAAGGACAATTGGCCTGATGGGCACTAAAGCTACAGGCTTATAATTATGAGATTGTCCACTGAGCGGGGGCTTCTCATCAGAATACAGATGGCTTATCATGGTTACCAATGGTCCAAATGGTATACCTGCAGGCGGATGAGCTATTCTAGAGAATGGTCGATGGAGAAATTGTGAATGAGCCCCAGAAAATCCAAGGTGCGCTTCTGAAAGTGATGGAAAACACCAAGACCATGGATGGACAAGTTTTTCAAGACAATCAATGGGAAGAGATTACTATTCTTAAAGCCTTCAGAACAAGTGGCTATCATTCAAGCTGCTCATAAGGTTGTCAGGCATGGAGGCCTGATAAAAACGACTGACCATATTCGCCAGTACTACTACTGGGAGTCCTTCAACTATGATGTCACGGACTATCTGGCTTGCTGTGTGGAGTGCCAGTTGCACAAGCCGCATAAGAATACAACTGGATACTGACTGGTCTGCCCTGGATTTGCTTGGCATATGGTGTCCATTGTCATGATGGGACCAATGATGAATAGCACAGGGGAGTCAGGTACATAATAGTTGTGATTGATTATCTGATGAGATGGGTCAAGATGAAGGCCCTGGCAAAAGTAGATGCTACTAGTACTGTGAAGTTCATCCTGGATCAAGTAGTATAACAGCATGGATACCCGTCAGGTCCTTCTGAGCAATAATGGGGTAGAATTTCACATCTCTTGTAATCCTACAAACAAATGAAATAATGGGGATTCAAGGAGTCATGTCTGTACCTTACTAGGCCAGAGATGAACAGACAGGTAGAATGAGTTAATGGGATTCTTGCTGTGACGCTGAAGAAGCTGGTCGCAGGAAGAACTTCCACATGAGGAATATCTGAGTTCAGTGATGTTTGCCTATAATATCAGTCATCATGTGGTGATGGGAAAATGCCGTTTGAGTTGCTATATGGGAGGAAGGCCGCGTTGCTGCTGATTTTATATTTAGTGGTGGAACCAACATTGTGGATGAGTGCCAAGAAGTACCTGAACTGATTGATATATATCCCAATTGATATGCAATTGCAAGCATTTAATATGACTTTGAATAAAAGTATCCAAGCAAAAATGATGGACAATAAGAACATACTCGCAGAATACCAATTAGTGAAAGAGTTGCCTATTGCAATATGAATGGTTTTGGAAAAAAAAACAAATTAATGTGTTGTGATCAGGTCCATTTGAGATTACACCAAGACGGTGATGGACGCCTACTTCATCAAGAACCTCTTGATGGAAGGGTAGTAAAGGTCTAGGCTAATTATCTAAAGCAATGGTTTGGGAGAAAAAATAATAATAAATTTTACTGATGGTCTGAACTATTAAGTTGGTTATGTCCGATTGTTTTGGGTTATGCCCTTTAAAAAAGAACCACTAAACTAAACTGATGGTTAAGTTTTAAAAAGTAAGCCTCTAACCATAAAAACGGGTGGTTTAAGTATATCTAGGATCCAGTTTGGGGAATAAAATAAAAGATGGACCGCTAAACCCAAAAAAAGGACAATTATTATGGAAAAAAAAAAAATAAAAGATTGATAAAAATATGGGGAAAAAGAATTATTAAAAAATGCATGAAAAAACTATATTTTTTTTTTTTATTTTCTTTGGGTTACCCTCAAGGGGATGATTGCCATTCCATTGGGGGGGATGGACCCTGTAAAGTAAATAACCTTTAAAATTCTATATGAGATTAAACCCTAGCAAGGGCTGTCTAAAAACCAAGTTTTGGTGGATCAGTTCTGTGAAAAAACGGGGGAAGAAAAATTGAAATGTTGGAAGATGAAAACGCAATCCCCCGAGCGGGGGGAAAACAGTAAAAAAAGGCAGTTAAAATTCGGGTAACCCTGATATAGTACCAGTGCTGGAAGTTTGGGTCTTAAACCTTTAGATGGGCTTTTTAAGAACACTGGGCATATGACAGCATCGCAAGGGATACTAGGCGGGGTTTCAAAACATGACCCCTTTTAAAGCCCTCAGTGGAAGGTAATGATGGGTTGTCCAAAAAGATAGTTTGCAAAAGAAATGGCATCCCGGAATGACTTTACTTCTCAGAAGCTAAAACGAATGGTGTGGAAAAGGGGGGGGGGCTGGGAACTTTGGCTAACTTTGAAAAGCTTGGCTTGTGCGGCATAGATCCAAAATCTCGATCTAGTTTTTTTCAATATTGGAAGAGTTCAGAGATATGGACAGCCCTCTTTTTGACCCTTTTAAATTTCTGGGGGAGTTAAAAATTTATGCTTTTTTTAACCATTTAGCTAAGAAGGGGCTTTAGATTGATTGAGTTGTGAGAACTCGGGAAGCTATCCAATCGGCAAAAAAAATTAAGTGGGGGGAATTTTTTGGACCATCTATTAAAAAAAAAGAGAGGGGAGGAATTTTGGAGGAGATGATGATGGTGGAGTTTTAAAATGGGCAATCCAGGAGGAAGCTGCTCTGAATTGATGACAGGGGAAATTGATAAAAGATGTTCAGACAATTGCAAACCCTGGCTTTGAGGTTGGCCCCAATTTCCAGAATTCCGGGAAGGACTGGCTACGGGTTTTTAACTGGAATATGGTCCTGGAAGGACTGTAGAAAGGGGTTCTCATGCAGATCGACTCATCAGCTGGAAGAGCTGAAGGTCTTTATCAGAAAAGCTATTGGCAGCTGTTGGTACTGAGACTCAGTTTGACATAGATAAGGGGGGGATGTTGGACTTATATGGTAGTTGACATTTAATCTGAAATCAATTAAAGCTCAAATTTTTGGAGAAATTAATCTCAAAATTAATAATAAAGCTCTCCAGAATAATTAAAATTATAGCCAAGAGGTTATTTGAAAAAAAAAGGGTGAACTAAATGACATTCTTAATTGGGCCATGAAACAAACATCGATGGCAAAATCCCCTTAAGGAAAAAGGAGAAATCAGTATACAAAACCCTCCCAAGAATCCTGAATATGGAGTGGGTCTTCCCCAATGGGGGGAAACCCAGTTCCTGGGATTTTTTGTTTGAGTTTAATCACCCACACAACAAAAGGTAAATGACTGCCTCAGTGGAGTGGAGGAAGAAGAGGAAGAGACCCAAATGCGAAGGTCACCCTGACAGCATTGAGTACGGGCCAATCTACCTCCTTGAACAAATAAATTTTGAATGTCTGAAGGGTGTTCCCCCCCCCCTTTTTTTCTGGAGGGAAATTAGGCAAGGGGGATTTGTTGGGTTTTTTTCCCTTTAAATGATTCCAGGGATCCTGGGGGGTTTTTTAAAATGAAGTAATTGGGTATTGGTTGATCCTTATTTCCTTTAAAAATTAGGTGATTTTTGGTTATTTTTCCCGGGGCATATCTTGGGGTAACCAAAAATTTTTAAAACCTCGTTGGGGAAAATTGCCAACAAAAAAGGGGGGGTCTGATACCTGCTTATGATTAATATCATTAAAATTTGGGGTCAGTCAGGTTTTTTTCACGCCAAAAAAAATTTGGACGTTCAGCATGTCTTCCCGCAATTGAATTTATCAGTTGGTTCGACCGCCCAATGGGTAACAATCCCATTATTTAGCGGTCGCTTGCCAAATTGGTTTTCTCTGGGATCAGAGGGAAAAATTTGGGGAAGTTTTTAAACTCTTTCCATTTTAGGTTCAAGGGTGTCCATTAGGGAATCCCGTCAGGATGGGAAAACCCTGTGATGAGACAAGGTTGAATTTAATGGCAATGGCTGCCATTTCAGTGGGGGTGCCAACCAAGGGTTGGGCGTCAAAAATTTCCCCCTTAAAAATTCCCCTAAAATTGTTTTAAAAACACCACTTTAAAAAATTTTGGGAAAATTTAAAAAAAAGGCTCAACTTCATTTGGGGTTTAAATCAAGGGGATAATATAAAATTAACCTCCAGTGGACTGAGATCCCTTTTTGGGAGGAAGAAAAACCTTTAAAAAAACTTTTGCCAGAGTTTTATTTTATATACTTTTTAAATCCCTTTTATCTATTCCCTTTTCAAAATTATTGCTGTGTCTCAATTGGGAGACTCTTTAAGATAAAAATCAAGGATCGTGAAATCCAAGAAAGAAGCTGAATTATGGGGGTTTCTCCGACTGTGTACAAAGAAACTTAAAACACACTGGATCAGTTAGCGGTCCAGGGAAAGAATCCCCATTAAGGACATATTATATTCAAGAAAATCGCCAACGTTGGGAAAAATTTTAGTACTTCATTTAACTCTAATATCTATCTATTATCTTTTTTATATAATGGGTTTTCCTCATTTTCAACAATTTATTTTCCCATCAAAAAAAAGAGAGAATTGCACAATAAAAACCTGTGCAGTTAATACATTTAAGGGATTGGCTGAGAAAAACTGAAAACCTATAAATATTTAAAACTGCCTTTTGTACGTCAACAGCAGGGGAATCAGAAACAAAAATCTCTTCCTTTTAAACTGTTTTCCCCCACTCTCCCAAAAGGCGGCTCAAACCTTGATCTATCTTAAAATTGTGGGGTTTTAAAGTCAAGGGACCTAAGGTTAGAAATAATGGATTAAGCTAGTTTTCAAAGGAACTGAGTTCCAAGAAATAGGGCTGATAGGCCGAGTGACAGTAGGTGAAATTTTGGTGACTTCTGAAAGAATTTTGGAAAGAATGGCCCTATAGTCAATATATTTGGGTTGCTTTACATACTCCATATAGTGGGACAAGTTGGGGAATTGGTCTTCATTAACTTGAATGAAATAAATTTGGGGGTCATTCAACTTGGTGAGGGGCTAATATCTTTAACAAATTTTTGGGGTAACCAAACTTCCAAACTGGGAGGTAGTGTGAGAAACATGTGAGAGTTATAGGAAGAAGAGTAAGCATTATCAATTTCTTTTGATATCAATGGGTATAAAAATTCTTCCTCAGGTTTAATAGCTCCAGGATTATGCGAGGTTATGGAGGATTCTTGAGGTGTAATAGGGATGTCAGCATGGAGCGCCTCGTCCTTCATGCTGACAGCCCTTCCACCTCCTCGAAAATTGTTTACAGTAGTCTTGGGGCTATGTTTGAAACCGTTGCAGTAAGTGCATTGAGATCAAGTTTTCCCTTCTGGATTTGGGACCACATTGACTCAAGAATGGTTGGAGGACCTGAAGAGGTAGCCGTGTATGTAGGGCTGGTGCAGGAATCTCATTAAACTTCCTTGATTGCACGGATGCAGGTAAACCCATTATTCTGTCCAATCATAACATTTGAACCTTGGGGTAGGATCACAATGTGGAGATGACAGCGTTGATAGCGTCATTCAAGGTAATATAATTGGGGGAACCAATGGTTGCGCTTGGGCATAGAAACGGCTGGTGAACTCCATGGGGCTTTCCCCTTTTAACAGGCGGATACGCATGAATGCTTGTTTTGTTAGCCAGGGTCTTATTGCTGCTGAATTATTGAATTAAGGCCGTATAGACCTGTTCTCAGGTGTTGCACTCCTTCAAATAGGAGTCATGATCTCCAGGCAGTGCTGTTGAGGTAGAGTGGATATGCTTTATTTTCTGTCAGTTGGTGGCCTCCTCCATGGGAACTCTCATATGCGTACAGAAAGGAGGCAATGCTTTCCTTTGGGAAGGGGTGAAACTTTCTTTAAAATTAGGTTTGAAGTTAGTTACAAGAGGTGTGGGAAGGTGTTGACGCCAGGGAGGTGCAGTCTTAGAGTTTCCAATCTCCACATAAACATGGTGGACTTGTTAGTATAACTGCCATCTTAGGCCCTTGAGGTCCCTTGGATATGATCCCAG
The DNA here is from genome assembly GCA_022478985.1 of Massospora cicadina. Classification (NCBI taxonomy): domain Eukaryota; kingdom Fungi; phylum Entomophthoromycota; class Entomophthoromycetes; order Entomophthorales; family Entomophthoraceae; genus Massospora; species Massospora cicadina. The sequence goes on along the minus strand of JAKSZP010006364.1, from coordinate 2,925 downwards.
TTTTGGTTGAGGGAGGAAACGAAGCCTTATTCTGACCTGCTTTTTATGGATTTTTTCGGCGCCTTGAATGCAAATCTGACTTTGAAGGTGGTCAAGTGGGTCTCAAACCTCAACAAATTTGTTTAAGCTGAGAGATACAGCTATTGGTAAGTTTAATGAAGGTGATAAAGTGTGCATTTGTCTGACAATGCATCAATGGAGACCCCAAAGGGGGAAGAGGGACTTTATCAATCAGAGTTTGCATCCCTGAGCTATATTCAAATTTGATTGCATAAGGCAGCCAAGGCTGCTAACAAATCCTTTTGCCAAGGGGCTTCAGGATCTCTGTGATAGGTATTGCGGGCCTGAAGACCCTCAAATTCCAGGATCTTCATTCCTATGGGTCCCTCATTTCCTTTAGGGCCTTTCTAGGCCTTTCAGGACCTTCACTCCTGGAGGTGTAGTCACGGGAAGCCAACCTCCAATGCTGTTGTTTCAGGGTTATACCAAATTTTTAACTTGGTGGAGGCGCTGTTTCTAAGAAGCCTAAAGGGGTTGGATGTTCTGATGCAGCTGGTCCTCGAAATAGCCAAAAATCCTCCCACCCAACTCCGCAATTTGCCCTTGGGACGCATTGATTGGTTGTCAGTTATTGATAACAGCCCTTACAATTGTTGTGGACTTAGGAGGAGCTGCGTTGAAAGAAATTGATGACATGGGAGTGAAAGGGTTTGGGTGAGCCCCAGTTGTCAGGAGATTTTATGACGGTGCAACCCAACTAACTGAAGAAGGTGATTAATAGCCAGGTGAACAAAGTTCCAAGGGGGAGTGTTTGGCTCCCAAAGGGGAAGTTCTCCCGCTGGCGGGTGGGCTGGGGGAGAGTTCCCAAATGGTAGAGGGCGCAGAAGAGGGTGGGGTGGTTTTGGGGGGACACCCACAGAGTAAATGCCATTTAATAATTGTTAACCAATGTTTAAAGGGTTTGTACTGAGATTGATACCAATTTCATCAACTGAGGGGGAAGGTGAAATGGATTGTGGTCCAGAATTCTAGATCTCAGGCTGCATGGGCGGCACTTTCTACCGTGAGGTACTGATCCACAACAATGCTTTTTATTTTAAACAGTAGATTGATATTTGGGACTGTTGGGATTCTCCATTATCTTTGTGATAGATGTTTTCACTTAGGACAGCTTGGGGCCCCCTGTAGGAAAACACCCTTCTTGGCGTAAAAACTCTCTGTACTGTTTCGAAGTCCAAAAAAAGGGGTCAAAGCTGAAAATTAGTGGGAGAGGTTAAAAAATAAAAAGATGGAGGGAATATATACTAATCTATTGTGTTAGAAAGCATTGATATTTATAGGGTGCGTGGGGACATGATCCTCGGGGGACCTTCAGAGCACCATAAAATCGGATTTTTTACTGACTTCCAGATCAACCACCTGGATGGCCCCCTCATTTTTATCCCATTGTCTTTTGTGGCTTGCAGGGGGGGGGGGAGCGCCTCTTGTGATTAAAAGAAGGGGAGTTTTTTGGGACCCGGGTGACCCCCATCTATTTTCATATGCGTGATGCTTCCTGATCAAATCTAGTTTTAGTCTTTTCAGGATAGGTTTCGTTTTTTGGTTTGAGAGTCAATTGTTCGTGGCTTATTTCGGGAGCGGGGGTTTTTGGCTTCTCTATCTCGAATCCCAACATCCGCCATGATTGCCCGGTGTGAATGGATTTTTGGGAACATCAAGTTGCACCTATGGCCAGGCCACATATGGCCAGTTCCATTGGGAAAGGGAAGGGGTTTACTTGCCCATACCTGTCAGTGAAAATTTGTTCTTACCAGAAAAGAAGGGGAACAGGGGGATGGTGATATTGAGCTTTAAAGGGGATCTATCAATATCCCTTCACCAATTAACAATTTATTTCTTCTAGCAGAACTTCAACTATTGGAGGACTTCTTGGGGAAAAAATTTCTTAAACCTTCCACTGGCAATAGCTTCTGACCAATGTCACCCTTTTCAACCTCCCAAATGTTCTGCACCAACTCATGGGTGTTGAGCAGAGGAAGAAGAGGCGCGGTCTTAAAGGGTATGCCATACCCTTCTCATCCCCAACATGGGCCAAAATTACCCAGGGTGACAAGAGTTTTTGCCACCAGCTTGCGCCCCTTCTAGGTTCTAACTCAGAATTCCTCCCTATTCAGCCGCAAGGTTAGTTCCCCAAGGTTTTAAACCCTTTATCCTCCTGAATTTTTAATAAAAAATTAAATGTTAAGTTTGATCAAGTGTTATTATACAAGGACAATGGGATGACATAATAAAAAATCAACTGTCCCAAATTTTTTAATTTTTATGGGGTAATTATTCTTAAAAAAATCATATCTTGTTTTTTTTAACAGTTAAATTAATCTTAAGAAATTCCCTTGATTATTTCAGTTTTAACTGATTTAAATTAGGGTAGTTTATAATGATTATTATCAATAAGGTAGTTAGTACTTTAAAGTTCTGGAAAAAAATGATCTTTAACACTACAAGCAATATATTTATTTAAAATTTTATATTAAACAGCCAAAAGTCAGCTCAAGTTTTAGCCATAAATCTTAAAAGATTGATCTAGAAATTCTAAAATTACAATGAAAATAATTCCTGATAAGGTCCTTTAGAGTTTCAGTATTATGGGTCTTGTAATAGCCCTTAAGTCTTTAAAGGGTTTAAAGCTATAAGAGTAGGTACAAAAGGAATTTTCTAGGCTTTTAAATTAAGCCCCCAGAGTTGAGCATCTGAATCATAATTAAATTATGGTACTTATATTGAAATTTAGTAATATATTACTAGTTCTTATCTAAACCTTTAAAACCCAAGTTTTTTTTATAAATGTTATATAATATATCCTTATTTTACAACACATCGGGTTTTTGATGAAACTAGGTTTTCAGAAGTAGAATAATATAGTAA
>JAKSZP010006363.1:0-10839 GCA_022478985.1 Massospora cicadina | reverse complement strand
TTATCTAGAGACTTGCGGAGAAGGGCCATTTTCAACTGTTCAAGAGATTCCAACCTTGATGATCGCCCTTGAAACAGGCGTAATTATTGAGCTGCAGTGAGGTCTACTTGGGACAAGAGTACAAAGGAGTTATAGTCCTCAAAGGTAGCAGAGGGATACTCACATAGCTTGAAAAAGGTTTCCAACGCTGGGAGAGATTCCAGGAGGGATCTATTATTCTCACCCATGGAGAGTAACCATTGGTGAGCTCCCTCTGAAATCTCTCAGAGTAGCAGCTGGAGAAGGAGACTTCAGCTAAGTCCTTTCCTTGAGACTCCTGGCGGGCCCCAAGGCTGGACAACTTGTTAAAGATCTCATTTTTAAATTTGAAATCACATGAATAGTGAAGAGTGAGACCGGTTGTGGCAGGTACTGCACACTGTATGAGCATCTTGAGTGAGGGAAGCTGCACAACATCCTCAGCACACCCTTTGAGGAAGGTAACAACCAAGTCCAGAAGGGATACAAAAGTACAAGCCCAGTGGACCGCTTCAACGGGTGACAACTCTGAGAGGATTGGGCTAACTCTAGTCACTCAACAGTAGAAGAAACTCACATAAAATTAGGCTTTTCTCAGATAATGTCAGGAAAACTGGAGCATAGGAGGTCGCTGAAAGGAAAGACACAGGCCAAAGGTGATATAACAAGGTCAAGTGACCCAACAAAACAAAGATACGTCCTAAACAGTCAGTATTGCGTTTCCATATAAATCTTAGGAGCAAAATGCACACCAAACTGGCCACAACCATCAGGGACAAGAGGCCCTGGGAGCTTGGAAGGGTGGCGTAAAATCCAAGGCAAAGGCCAGAAAAATAGGAGGAGGCGGAGCCAGTGGAGTAGGTGGTGGAGTGGGTGGAGGGCTCACGTAAAGCAGTGGGTGCAAACCAGAGCGGAAAATGAACTCCAGCCATCACAGAACTTTGGAGAGGTATATTTTTTGTTGAAAAAAACAAAAATTATACAGGAAACTGGCCCAAAATTTATAGACTTTATTAGGGTGATCAGAATATCTGATAAAAGCAAAGCCTTTCTCATCTTGGGACTTTTTCATAGGGGGTTGATTCACAAAAATTCCAGTGTTTATGAAAATCTGATATGAGCTACAAATTTGATGTTCTTTAACAAAATCACGTATTTTGAATCTGGCCAGATTTTGTAACCACATTCCTTGTGCTTTTCTGGGTGTTAAGTTCAATTCACGCCTGGGTTTTTACCTTAAATGAGCCGTTTTCCTCATCCCTGTCTGGCAAATCCAAAACTATTTTTGTCAATGACTTTAGATAGGTCATCAGTGACCCTTAGGGGTTCTGGTCTCTGCCCCAAGGGCTTGTTGGACTTAGCTTTAAAAGGGCGGTTAATCTCAGGAATATGTCACCAGCTGTGACACCAATAATACTTTTGCGCAACATTAATCCATCACAATTGTGCAATGGCTTCAGGCTTGCTGTCATAAACTGATGCCAAACGCCATCAAAGTGACAATACTGAATGCAAAGACAAAATAAGAATATGAGCTGATTACATGTATACTCATCATCCCCACTGACATGCATTTGATTTTAAATAACTGTAGTTCCCCATTCACCTTTTCAATGATCATCAATATGGCACAAGGACAACTGCTTTAAGCGTGTAAATTGAATCTGGGAAATCCTTTCCATTAAAATGGTCAACTATATGTTGCATGATCACAAGTGGGACAAAAAATAATTTATTTGTATTTGAAAAAGACAGAAAGGCCAAACATATTGTATATCCTAAAGCAATTGAATAAACTTTACAAATTTAATTTAATGCACAAAAAGTCATTATCTTTCATTTATTTTGTACATGTAAATGTATCTGCTTTGTATATATGTACTTACTTGTAAAGAAAAAAGAGGCACTGCATGCATTCTGGGAACAGCTAGTATAGTATAAATAGGGGTAGGCTAAAAGAGTGGTTGGGGACATATATATAGTTGAATGTTTCTTTGTTTGTCCTGTATGCGTTCCTATACCATTCACCCAATTGTGATGAAACTTTGGTGAGTTGTTATGTGTATGCCCGCAAAGGTTTCTGATCTTAAAAAAGAATCATTCTCATAATAAAATAAAAGTTTTGTATGAACGAAGTGAAAACCCTATATGTTCTAAATAGTATTTACTATAACATTACAGCTGAGCAGTTTAACATTTGGTTGGTTTAATAGTTTCAATAGTTTTAGCAAGCAGTTGGTAGGTTTAGGTTGATTAATATAATTAATAAAACACATTCACTGAATAAATGATGTACTGACTGAATGATACCTGAAGCCTTTGAGTCTGATAAGTTCAATCTAATTTGGGCAAGTGGGTGAGAATTGGCAAATATATTATTTAATTTACCAAATTGTTCACCCAAAACTAAACAAAAAATTAGTGTCAGAGTTTTAAGTAGATTATTAAATCACTAAATAGATTTAGGTTAACCATCTCACCAGACATGTGGGCAACAGCAGAGCGGTTAGTCTGAGTGGCTCAAGCGTAGTGCTGGCACAGCCTTTAGGCTCAGTGCTAGCTCATAAACCTGAGCAATGCAGGGTAACTCCACTAGTAGGAAATAATGTGATCCATAAAAGTTTCTAAAATTCAAGCAAAGTTGGTGAGGAATTAAGTATAATAAAATAGAACTGTATATTTATGATATGACTTGGTAGGAAATGCGTCCTTTGTCAGTATAGGAGACTAGAATTTACCATGGTAAAAAGTAAATAGATAAATATTACATAAATTATTGAGTATACATCTGCATTAATAACTATAATTCTTTAAAATTATTATGATTTGAATGTAGATATATGGGTTGTAATTTTTTCTAAAGCAATGCCTATATTTTGTAATTGTTCTATATCTCTGTATGTATTTTAATTTTATAACTTAAATTTATTTTGTTTTGCAATATAAGAATCAAGTAATGAACTATCTATAGCGCGTCAGGCAGTATGTCAGTTATCTGTTAGGGAAGTATGGGAAGTAGGGAGTAAAGGGGAAGAGCAACAGTGAGGGAGTGAGAAGATTGTGGGGTGTGCAGAGGGGGGTGACGCCAGTATTCCTGGTGAAGTTAGGTAAGGGGTGACCTCATATAATGGGCAAATGTTTAGTTTCACTGTTTGTGTGTAGAGGGTGCATAACAAATCTCAGCCTTGATTTAAGCTGGAAGCCATGAGCTATAAGGTTTAGCCATTAGGAACAGAATAAAGTCTTTGAGAATAAAATAAAGCCTTTTAACATAAAGGCAGTTTTATTTAACAAAAAAGCAAATATTCCTTTATATATCAACAATCACTAACAGATAAAGAAAAGGTAGCAAAAAGGTATATAACACTGATTCTTAAGGAAGCAAAGAGTAACCAGGTCAGAAGAATAGCTTCAAACAGAATTCAAGGCTAATGCTTTAAGTCAATAGTAATGCATCAAGAACATACCACAAAAAACTTTAACAAGAGTGTGAGGTAGACGATAAAAGATAAAAGTTAGCATGTCAACACTAAAGTGGATATCTGAATAGATATATATGATCCTGCAACACTGCTTTTCTCTCTATGAACTTTAACTAAGATAAAATTAAAATTAAGTTATCTAGGTCCAATAGATGTTGATATCCATTTTGCAATGCCAAGCACCTTTTAAAATTAAAATATCAAAAATAGCTACCATAAAGGATCATTACAAAAAAGAATAGATACACTGGTAACATCAAAAATTATAAGTTTAATATTATCTAAATTTTAAAAATTTTATAGGGGGTATGCAATTATATAACCATGCAATAGCATTAACCTTAGTAAGAGCATAGGCTAAATAATAAGTCTCCAGATGTTCACTTCTTTTTCATTATAGTCTATAGGAAGCTTTAGTACATTTTATTTATTTACTAAAATCAACGTATACTACCAAAAATGCATAACTGTAAATTTTAATTTGGCTTTAGTATTGACAGAAATGCTGAACAAGCAATTAACTATAAATATATTTGTTATATTGGAGAGCCTCTATAATTTTCCTGGACACATCAATCTGTTCTATAAAGGGTTAAAATATCTTAATTTGGACAAGATGGAATGCTAAAGGCAAATTGGAAAACTATATGCTAACAAATATAGCATGACTCTTGGGGGAAAAGAGTAAATCCTTTTGCACCTAAGCAGAACTAACTTTCATTACCAGAGAAAAGATTAGTATTGTTCATTAGTGCAGATATTGCAATTGATCCTAAAGTGTAGAATTTTATAATATATATCCATCTTAAGTAGACTTTAATCTTTGTACCACCCTTTACTTTTCCTATATAATTCTTAGGGTAACCCATGAATTTAAAACTTTTTGTTTAGTTTTTTTTTGTATTTTAGCTTCAATGGTAGTTATACTTTATTTGTATTGTGAACTTTAATCAAATCCTCAATTAAGGAATTCTGACTTCTAATGTATAGTTGATGATTGGTATAAGACTAATGCAAAACATTTGAATTAGTTTCTAATTTAGATATTATAAAAGTTGAAGCCTATGATCTTTATTTATAATCTGTTTACAACCACAATTTAGAAAATTTAGTATATTGCCCAGAAAAAAGGTATTGCTTTTTACCTTTCAATGGAACCCAAAGATATGTCTCAAAATTATTAAGATGCTATGGCCATGGTCAGGAATTATGGTAAAAATGGCACAGAAATTTTTGTGCAATTCTAAATGAAGAGGCATCAGTTAAAATTATTTTTTGCATAACAATCATATGACTAGCTTGATCTAGTAAGAGTATCTGAGTTATAACCAAAATTGTTACATAAACCCTGACTAAAAACCAAAATCTAGATGTTATATATATAACCATCTAGTACTAAAAAATAGATGTTATATCTATACTTATATATTTAAGTTCCAAAAAAAGTCAATTACATGGGAATATATTGGCATTTATAGTCACATAATACAAAGTTTTGAAGAAGAATAGAATACATAACTTATCTGCAAAGCGCTCCCCAAAAAGTTGCCTACTTAAGGATGCACAATAAAATTGTAAAATTTTTTATAATAGTAACCTTATAGTAAAAAAATTAAAATGCATCATGTATAGGTATTGTCAAAAGTCAAAATATTATTAAAAGTTTTGTGCTAAGGCCAGCAGAAATGTTAATGCTTATTTTAGATTTTGTTGATTGATTCAAATAGTAAATCCTTTGAGAAAACCATTTAATGCTGATAGACTACTCTCATTGATAGATCCCTTGGTCCTTCCTAATTTAACATCATATTCTGTTATATTAATTAGCCTCAAAACCGCCTTGTTTAGATTATCTCCTTCCCAATTATCAGTGCTATTATCAGATATAATACAATAATTTATGCCCAATTAAGAGGCCTCTTGGGTGCAGAGTGGTCTTATAACATTAGCTTAATTTCAACTCCTAAAACAGTGCGCCATTAAAGCACTGTGGCGGAACTTTAGATAATTTTTGAAATTAACTATTAATACACTTAAACATGCATAGCCCAAATAGGGGAGTACTTAGTGCTATGGGAGGCCTGCCAACATCATGATTTGGAGTGCGTCATAATTTTAATTTACTTATCTTTTTTACTTATATTTGGTATTCATTAAAATATGATGTAGCTTTAATTGGGCTGGCTTTGGGACAATTCTGCGCTTATTAAATGTCTTATTGCTCCAAAAATCTTTAAAATTATAAAATTTAAAACTGCCTTACATTAGACTAGTATGATTGCTATCTAGTCAATTCATGGTCTAAATTGAATTGAGAAAGATTATTTATAGCCATTTCCATGACCAACAGGGTATTGACATGGTATGATTGAACTCATCTGATAGAGGAGTATGGCTAGGAGATGTTTGAGAGGTATAAAATACTGGTGCTTGGATGACTAATAAATCATCATCATTCAATATTTGTCAATAATCATTTACCTCTAGCAATTGTCACTGTCTATTATCTACTTTCTGTATTAGATAAAGTCATGTATGTGCCAATACTTTGTGAAAAGAAGTACTCAGCTTATTTGCCTGCTTATGTAGTCCCAATTGTATAGGAGCTCCTATTTTAGTTATGAAGACTGAAGGTCTTGTATTTTTATAGCCAGTAAACTTAAGGAAGGTGATTGTATTGGAGTTACTTGGCCTTTATTAAGGATTATTGGAGTATCTTCTTCTGACACAAGTAGAAGTTTTCTTTTTTATGGCAAAATTATATCTCATTTTTTGTTAAGTAAAATAGCTTGCACCATTGGCTAAACCTTAACATTTTAGTGCTCACTCAAACTTATAAACTATATAATATGGACATTATCAATTAGCTTTAAGAATTTTTCAGCATATAGCGGCAATGAGATGAAAGCTTGTGAGGTTCAGTACATCAAACCCTTTTTGTCTAATCATAACAATAAGGAGGGGAAAGAATACTCCTTAGAATATATTTTGACTTGAACAGGACCAGAACACCTTCTAACCCAACTGAGTTTAACAAGCTAACATTGAGGAAATGGTAAACACTTTGTTACAAAGTCACCAGATCAGCTCCTCATCAGTTGACTTAATCTTTGTTATTTTTATCATATGAAAGATCAAGCCCTAATGCATGAAATATACCATAAGTATAGGGAGCAACTATGTCCGCCTTGGACTGAAGGCTTCAGGAAATAAGGCCCATAGGAACGAATATTTGGTTAGCTTTTTGTAACATTTATTAAGTACACTCAAGGTATTTTTGCTCGCCTTTTTAGGGCGGGAGGAGAATCAGAGTCCAGTTTTTTTGTATGAATCAATCATGCCCAGTTTGGATGTTGGGAGACAAGACATAAAGCCATGTTAATACAAAACTGGACACAGTGGGTGATGGTAGCAGCGAATTTTCAGAAGATAATAGGAAGATGTTAGAATATTAACCAAATTTGGTTCTTATGATCTCAAATTAGTGAACCTATTAATTGAGCATTATTATCAAATAATTGAGATAATTTAAAAAGGTTTCGACTTTTTCCTATGTTTTCCATTTAATTTGGTTATATTAATCAAGGACAATTGTTAATTAATTCAGCCAATTAGAAAGGTTTTCAAAATTAATTTTCTTAATGAATTCTAAATTAATGTTTAACTTAGCTGACGACAATTGCTGACTAAATATACTTAAAATTGATAAGTCTAAGCTTATCTTTTAAATTCAGTTTCAATGTAGTTCCTCATTTGATGGGTCAAACAAGTTAACTATTCTAAGGTTTATCAAGTTCCAGAGTATCATATCAGATTACTAATTGATTTTTGAGCATTTTTTGATTTACATGCAATTACTGCTAAGGATAATCATCGTTAGTAATTTTATATATCAAGTAAATTGAGTGTGTTTTCAAGTGATTCTAATTGATATCAGGATGAATATCACAATTAGATGATTGAAGATATATAGATTGCTAGCAAGTGATGCCAGTGACATTTATGATTTGTTTGTTGAGGTTGTTGACTTAGACGTGTTATGTTACTTTAAATGCATTTTATCCCAGTGTAAGATGTTCTGAGAAACCAATATGACTGGACAATAAGTCATATATCATGCAAATCATATTATATGTGCTGAGGTGAGCCTTAATATTGAGTGGAAGATTATGTCAATGTGAAGCAAATTGAGCGAAGTACTGATAGTGAGGTGTTTTGAGGGAATTTTGGCAAAGCCTCAAGATAGGACAAAAACCCCTAAAATGTAATGAATAGAAATTACTAATCAGAAGGGTTGAAATTAATTAGGAATAGTGAGGATCTGAGTTAATAAGGAGAATGAGAAGGGTGAGGTTTTCGATTTGGAATAAGGGAGAATTTAGCAGAGATAGTCTGCGTTTTTATATATAATAAAAGTGTCAGTTGGGGCAATAGCTCCATATTTTATATTGTTATTATTTATAAAGGGTTGGCGATCTATATATTGTCCATCCGTTGCTCTGTGGTGATTAACCTAAGCAATACCACCAAAAGTTGATATTGATGCTCGCTACAGGAGGCCACTAGTCAACCGTAGTATAACGGCCACTAGGGCATCATGGCGAGCCCACAATCATTATGCCAGAATCTAATAGGTTTTCACAACTGATACTCTGGGGAAACGATGGAGACACCTAATGAGGAACTGGTACTATTCACGGTAATGGAACCAGAGGATGAGGAAACTAGGATGGAACTACACTTAGCTGCTTGCCACGCATTGGATTCAGCCCAACAGGGCAGGTCCACTAATGTGACCCCTCAGCAACTGCGGAGTATCATGGAATTGCTATTGTAGGTAGCCACCTCTATGAAGAAGATATTGGGTAACATGCTCTGAGTCTGCTTTATAACCAATGGGACCAAGGATCCCGTTATGAATTGTATAGTCTTACCTTGACACTACCACGATGGGGTTATATTGCCAGCTCAGCACACATGGAGCTGAGGAATACTTAGTTGCGTCTATTCAGCCTTCAATCTTCCAGCTACTGCATGTGTTGGCCTGACATAACATTGAGATTGGCAAAGTCATGCGCCTTGTACAGGCATAGAAAAATGACACTCACTTTTACTCAAACGTCTTGATCACTCTTTCTCTGAGATTTAGAGGGCGTTAGTGCGCTAAGACAATTGTGTCATGGACATCCGCCATCGCCTGGATGAACTAGTCCCACACTTGAATCATGAGTTGACCCAAGTTATAGATGAATTGTTAGACCAGCATGGGCTTTTGAGTGAATGAATATGTGATTTCATGACGCTGGGTAGTAACACCAAACGCTTTATGGTGGAAATGTCCAAACGAGTAGAAGAAATTGACATGGCGGTGGCTCAGATGAGAGACCAGGTTACCCTGTTAGAGCGGCAGATGACTGATCACGCTGACACTGTGGCAATTGAATTTAGTCAACTTAATGCTGAATTGAGTAATTAACGGATGGCTGGCCATTCAGCTAGCACTTTTGTGGTAACCTCAGAATACAGCCAATTGTAGGTCAGTTTAAACAATTTAAAAGCTCAGTTAAGATGCTCAGGTTCAAGCCATTACTCTTCCATTCATTGAAACGGCGGAGTATGCTGATATGCAAGTATGCTTAGATAACCTTTGACATTAAAATGAGGAGTTAATGGGGGAACAAGCCATTTTAAGCAATCAAGTGGATGAAGAAAACTGACAAGAACACGAAAATGGTCAGCAGAATGTGAGAATGCAGGGAACAATGGAGGATGTCCTTTCACGACTTCAAGAAATGGAGTGTAAGATGGACACTGAGTGAGAATTCTTCCCTGATTTACATAAGGAATTCAAAGAGCTTAGGCAAGGGGTGAGAGTTAGGTGGCGTCAGTGCTATTTGGTCAAGACGGAGAAGATAATAGATGAACTGTTTGCTGAACAGACTGGCGAGGGAGGTAAGAGTGCAGTCAAAGGCAAGTCTGGGGAAGAATATTACAGATTATCCAGCGAGTGCCCCAAAGTGTCACGGCAGTCCCTACCTATAATCCAACTTCTTCTACGTCTACTATGGCATATTCACATCTGTCCTCAAGACCCTATTCTTACCCTCAAGGGGACGCTTCCTTTGACCAATCTGAACCTATACCATCTATTTCCCAAGCCCAAAGCATGGAGAAGGGTGATTTTGTTTGGATTGAAAAGTTGCTGCCTTTCAGTTGTGATGGGAACATGCACGGATATTTTAAATGATTCAAATTCACTGTTGAATGAGCATCAGAATAGTGGAAAATGAAACTGTTGCTATCTGCACTGTATGTTGAGAGCGCCAACCAGATCACATTCTAACTATAGAGTAGTTTGATAACATATGTGGGATCCTCCAATGGATGCCACAATTAATTTCTCAGAGTGAGAGTCTTACTTTTTAATAAAAGTATAAAATAATGTTTTGTTATAGTTTTTATGTTTTTTATTATTATAAGCGGGGAAAAATCAGGAAAGGTCCTTTTCTAAATACTAGTTTTTCCTATTTAAACTAGTTCAGACTTTGAGACCATCAATATTTGAGGCAAAATAATGTAAAGCTCATTTATCTAAATTAGGTAATATAGGCTTCTGGCCTATCAGGTCAAAGATAAAGTTTTTGAGGCAAAACCAACCTTTGCAGTAACGATTTTATTAAAATGTATCCAATCATCAGCGAGTGAAATCTTTTCACCTCAGAAGTGGTCAGACTTAAATGCTAATGATTGGGTAATTTGGTGGTGGTCAGACTTGGATGGTAATGATTAGTTAATTTTTACCCTATCATCATCAAGTAAAATCTTTGCACCTAGGCGGTGGTTAGACTCAGATGGGAATGATTGGTTAACTTGCACCCAATCATTGATGGGTAAAATCTTCTCACTTCGTGGAGGTTCAGATCTGTGCAATATTGAACTCCTTGAATTCAACCAAGAATTTGGAGTAATCCTATTATTAGTTTTTACCTTTTCAATCCAATTTTTATGATAAACCATATTTTTCTGATAATTAAGATTCCACCAAGAATCTGCCAAGGTCTTTTTGCTGTTGGTGCTTATATCAGTATTAACCACAATATTATTTGTTGATTGGGCAGGAGATGGGCCAATCATAACAGCAGATTCAGAAGCACTAATACTTCCAACAATCTTTTCATTAAGTCAAAAAGGTGAATGTCTGACATTGCCCCCCTCAAGAATGTTGGAAGGGTGTAGGTCGAAGGAAGCGGCCATGTACCCAGATTATGATAATCCTTGTAGCCAAAGACTTTATAGAATACTCATCTCTCTCTTATGTATGATGGTATATGGCCCCTTC
>JAKSZP010006362.1:0-10892 GCA_022478985.1 Massospora cicadina | reverse complement strand
TGTGGGACCTGGGGACCCTTGAGGTCAACAGGGACCCTTTGGTCCTTCAGGTCCCTCATGCCATTTGGGGACTTCAGGCCCCCTAGGCCCTTCAGGACCTTCGCTCCTAGATGGGTAGTCATAAGAGTCCAGCTCCTGATAGTGTTGTTGCAGGGTCCATACCAGATCCTCATCTTGGAGGAGATGCTGATTCCAAGTTGCTTTAAGAAGTTGAACGTTCTGACGCAGCTGGTCCTCAAGATAGCAAGATATCTCGCTATCTAACACCACAATTTGATCTTATACCAAGTTGATCAACTGTTGGTTATCAATAATGGCCTCACAGTTTTCATGGACAAAGGAGGAGGCTGCGTTGTAAAAATTGATTATGTGAGAGTGTAAGGCCTGAGTGAGCCTCAGTAGTCAGGAGAATACTTGATGGTGCAACCCAACTAGTAGGAGTAGGTGAAGAATAGCTGGGAGAACAAAGTTGTGAAGATAGCGTTTGGAACCCAGGGCAAGTTCTCCTGCCAGCAGCTGGTCTGAGTCATAGAGGTCCCACATGGTAGAGGGAATGGAAGAGGCATGAGAGCAGCTGGAGCAAGCAATAATGGAGTAGGTGCCATTTAATAATTGTTGGGTAACATCGTTAATGTTCTCATACTGAAGTTGTTACTGAATTTCATCAATAGAAGGTAGGGAGAACTGTAATGTGGCCTGTAATTCTAACCTCTCGGGCTGCAAGGGTGGTACTTCATATATAATTGTACTAACCCATCGAGAAATGCTTCTCAACTGACTAGCAGATTGATCTTCAGGGATGATAGTATTCTCCATTGTTTGTGATAGATGTTTTCACTTAGGACAGCTTGAAGCCCCCTGTAGTGAGAACCACATTTGTCAGCGTTACAGTTCTTTAGACTGTTGCCAAGGTCCAAAGGTGAGCTCAGGGATAAAATTTGCAAAAAGGGTTGCACCAGGATTCAAACTGAGCTGATAAAGCGAGAGGAGGTCAAAAAGAAAATGGAATAATGGATTGTATACCAAATATTTTATTATATTAAAATGTGTCACTCTTATAGGGTGCATAGGGATTTGGTGCCTCAAGGAACTTCAAAGCCTATCCATTCAGGATCTTTTATGGCTCTCCATATTGAATGCCTATTTGGCACCCTCATTTTATTTCACCGCCCCAAGACTGGATCTGTGGAAACTCCACCTCAAGTGACTCAGAGAGTGGGGATGAGACTCCTGAAGTCATCTCCATTGATCCTTGAACGCAGGTGGATTCCTGACTGAGTTTGGGATCGGTGCTATTATAATAAGGCTTCATTTAAATAGGCTTGAGAGTCGATTCACTGCAGCTCATTCAGAAGTGGGAAATTTGATTTGTATCTCATCTCAAATCCTGACAATTATCTTGTTCACTGCTCCTCTGGTTGAGCATTTTTCATCATATTTATTGAAAAAAGGAGATTTACAGACACTATCCTCAAATTTTACAATCAGGTGATAATTCACTTATTTTTCATAATTTTCTGGTCCACCCTTGTAGTTTCTGGTAATATTTTATCAAGGCGTCCATGATCCAAAATTGGCGGTCTACATCTGTTGCAAATTTTTCAATCTGCATATCTTTACTCCACTATTATGCCAGGCTAACAGTATGAAGAATGCTGGCCCTTGCTCTTCTGTCTTCACCAACCAACTTTTACTACAAGTTTGCAGCATAAACTCCCGCCACAGATAAAAACAACTTTACCCTCATACAATTAACTACATTTGTAGGCCCAGAGTCATAAACCCACCTGGAAAGGCTGAAAATCTCTATCATTGATCTCAATACATTGGGTTAATTGCCCTTAGTCCTTCATTATCTGTAGCCAGTTGGTTAAGTTTGCATGGGTTTTTCTTGTAGCTCCAAGTATCTGAGTGATGGCGCGGCAGCCACTCTGGGGCTGCTATACCCCAGGGAGCTTTAATACTATCCCTAAACGCAAAATATACTACTCAACTTGAAGCTAATAAAAGTATACCAAAGAAAGTTTTTATTAAAAAGGGAAAATGGGGTATATATACTTAGGTGACAGATGGCAATCAAATGCCCGGTTATAACAAATCCGTGGCATCAGTCACTGGCAAAATATGACAATTATCCTTGTTGTCAATTATCTTAGATCATAATAAGAATAATTACCATTAGAACTATCAAACAGCCATGGAATCAATTGCTGGCAACCATAAATGAATTATCTTCAACAATAATCTCTAAAAAAATCTAATAAATTACAATCAATGAATTTAGCATTCTTAATGACCAAACAATCATATTATTAAAAATATCTGCAGTTTCTTCGAATATGTGAAATAAGACTATCATCCAAATAGCTGAGCTCAATTAAGTTGAGAAGTTAAATCATAACTTACAACAATAAAATATTAAGTTCGTTGAAATTAGATAAATTAGTTGGTAACTGTCATTTTTTAATCAAACGACTAAATTCATAAAACTATGGGAAAAAACAATTGGTGATTTATATTATATCCCCTGACTTAACAATATATTTTAATCCAGTATGGCTCTATCATACTTGGCAGGACACAACAAAATTAAAGCGATGGTATAGAGGTGGTTGGTACCACTAATATTTCCAAGAGGCGTTAGAAACATATATTGGCAGCAAAATTATTCCAGACACGATGGCAAAGTCAATATGAACTGGCAACATTTGGTGTCTTTTTTCTGACACCAAATGTTGCCAGTTCATGTTGACTTTGCCTCCAGCTAGTCAAGCAGCGCACTCCCAGAGTTATCTGTAGTGAGATCCAATGTTGCAAATTTTGCACTCCACATTTTTTTAATTCTGCTAGTGTGTCAGGACAACAGTAGTAAGACAGCTAAACCTGCTCTTTTGTCTTTACCAGCTAATTTTTACTACAATTTTGCAACAGCAACTCTCCACCAAAGCATAGCAAACAACTTCACCATCAAACAATTAACTACATTGACAGTCCCATGGACCTACACTCACTTGAGTGGCCCAACTCTATCCTAGCATAGATTCCAAAACGTTGAGGTTAATTTATTTTAGTACCTTGTTTTTGTGTATCCAGTTAAGTTTTTCCATACAAAGTTTCCTTGTAGCTCCAGGTATTTAAGTGGTGGCGCCAACCATTCTAAGTCTAATATACCCCTGGGACCTTTTTTACTAAAGAAATCTAGATATACTACTCAACTTATAATTAATAAAAGTAGATGAATGAAAGTTTTTTTAAAAGGAATCTGAGGTACTCATATTCAGGCGACTTTTAGGCTTGCTTAGTAGGAAGTCTGCCAAGTAGTGCCTGCTATCTTCTTTCTGGTAGAAAAGCATGCTCCTACCTCACCCTGCCTATCTGGCTGTGTGTCGAGAGGATAAGGCTCTTATTTAGAGAAACCCCTCATCTATACTGCAAAGATGACGTATTACACTTCAAGTAGGTTCTCCTACATCCCTGCATTTATCACAAGAATCACCAATTTTTAAAAATCACAAATCTTAATGTTTCACTTCCCATTAAATTAATTTTCTTAGTAAAATTTTGGTCTTGCTACAAATTTAATAATTTTCCAATCTAACTTTTCTGACTTTTAATCTCCATTTCCTGATACTCCATTTCACTTAAAAGGATTTTTAGTTATTTGAGAACAGGCCTCTGAGGGTAAAGCATATCTCAATTTTTTTAACATTTTAAAAGTTTCAAACGCTTATATGGATAGCATCCAATCATGCCGTGCCTCATCACTTCTTCCAAAACCACATTTGTGAAGTAGTTTGCACTTCTGTTTTCCTTTGTGCAAAGTCTAGAACCTGTACTTTGAGAACTTGTTGTAACACCCAAGAATATATATTAGTTCTAAAGCCATTCCCTTTATAAAACCAGTGCCCTCACTTGTGGGGGTATTTGTCTAATTTTCTCATATTTTTCATTTTAAAATAAAAACTTTCCCATCTCAATTTATTTTTAGTTTACCAATTTTTTAAAGCATTTTTGAGCATCAAGGCACACATCACAGATAGCTTGCCCTTGCTAATATGGCTAGTTTCTAGTTAAATAGAGGGTTGAAGGGACATCTTAATCCTGTTTTCTTAGATCTCAGGTGGTCCTCAAAAACTGTGCAGTGCTGACCAAAGTGAACATGTGTTCTCACGCACTTTACATAATAGCCAGTCAAATTTATTTTCTGCTTCAGTGCAGCATGGACCTCAATGTTTCGCCCTTCCTATATGCCAAGACTCTTTCCAATTTCTGTGGATCTATTTGTTGGATTATTTGTCTCCTTGTGTGATTCCTCCAGCCACCTTCCACAAGCTATTGATCATTGTGCACTGGTACCTATTGCAAGACTGTATTTCCTAGTTCCAATCAAGGACTTTAGTTGCCTCCATATAAATCTCTGAGATTATATGTCAAGGTGCTGGAATGTCAAGTGATTTAGTTTACTCCCGTCACTCATGCAGTCCTCTTTACTCTACCTCAAGAGATGTTGGCGGTTTCTTTTGTTTTACATGATGATGGAGCACCACCCTTCTTCCCACATTAACTTCCCTTCTAAAGCCATTCCTCCTCTTGCTCAGCCGCCATCCCATGTCAGTACAATACTGACTGTCCCACAAGGTCCTTAGCCTATTCAGGTACCCCCATTTCCTACCTAATTCCCAGGTAGGGTACTGTATTCTTTCATTTCACACCCAATGGTGTGACATTGCGCCCTCACTTTACCACTCCTATGGGGAATCTATGCTTCGAAGAAAAAGCATAGTAACCCAGCCTTGTCAATAGGCTGGACAAAAAGGAAAGATTATTGTTAGATTTCCTTAGTATACAGTGTGCTGGCTATTGTCTGCTACACTCTTTCTGGTAGAAAACTTGCTCCTATCCCTATTGTAGATGGCTGACTGTATGTTGAGAGGATAAGGATTTTATTCAGAGAAATTCCTCAGTTACACTAAAAAATCATTTTCCTACTCCAAGTATGCTCTCCTACACCCCTGCTTTTCTCCCAAAATTCTTAGTCTTTAATAATCCAATTCCTCAAAAAAATTTTCCCTTTTATATATCAATTTTCTATGTACAGCTTTATGGTTTTGCTACAAAGTATTGATTTTAAATCCTATATTTCTGCCTCTCCCATTTTTATTTTCTGGTACTCCATTTCATTTTACAAGTTTTCACATAATTTGATTTCATGCCTTTGAAAGTAGAGCACTTCACTTTATAAACTTTCTGGAAAAGTTTTTAAAGATTAATAATGAAACAACCAATCATGGCGTGCCTCAACAGTTCTTCCAAGCCCCCATTCCCGCGATACTTCATGATTCATCTTTTCCTCTAAAGCGTAAAACGCCAGAAGCTGCATCCCAAGAACTTTTTGCAGCACCTATATATATTGCGGTAACCCCAAAAGCCATTTCCCTTAAAAGTCCAGAGTATCTCACTTGTAGGGGCAATTCCTTTTTGTTCCCATATTTCCCAGTTTTCTACTAAAAAACTTTACATTCCTATTTATTTTATTTATTCGAGGCAAGCCGACCGGGGGACAGACATTACCAAAATAGAGAAAGAAAGTATCGACATGAAACCTGAGCAGGGTCAACTCTGTCGTAGAAAGTTTTTTCACCTCCGGATCGGGACTCGGATTTTTCTGGTTACATCATGGGTAAGGTTTTCGTGTTATTATACCTACTAACCGCCAATAGTTTCCTTCAGCTGGCACCCCGATCGATGTGCGAAGGGCGGGAATCGAACCCGCAACCTTCAGGTTGGTAGCCGTACGCCCTACCGACTCGCCTTCCACCCCCTACATTCCTATTTATTTTAATTTACATTTTTGTATAGCATTTTATGCATCATGGAGTGAATTGCAGCAAGCATGCCTTGCTAAGATGGCTAGTTTTTAATCAGGTAGAGAGCTTTAAGGTCATTTTAATCCTGTTTGCTTAGTGCCTCAGGTGAAACCTCAGTAACTTTAAAGTGCTTACTAAAACAAAATTGGGCTCCTTCACGCTTTATAGTGAGAAATGGCAACTAAATGCACACATCAAAAATCCTTGGCGTCAGTCTCTGGAAACATACATCAATTATCCTCAGTATCAACTTTCAGTAAATCATAACAATTATATTAATTTTTAAAACTATCAAACATCTTCAGTTTCAATTGCTGGCAACTATAAGCTTATTATCCTTGTCATCAATAACTTTTAGATCCAAGTAAATAATAATCAATCGTAGTATTTTTTCTGCTAATCAATCAGAATACTAAGAACTATAAATGGTGCATAATGATACAAAATTAAGACTATTATTTAAATAGCTAAGCTTAATCAAATGAAGGAGATAGATTGGAACTGACAGTAATAATGAAATACTTAATTCATTGAAACTAGATAAATTAGTTGAATGTTGTCCTCGACTAAACTTCACTGTTTTAAAGATTGTGAAAAGAAACAATCAGATAAAGTTTTCAACAACATTTTTGTCATATTGTACAATCAATTGCCCCAAAACCTAAATAAACTTCTTAGTCTTCTTCTTTGACGGCTGTGTGACGCTCTACTTCTGCATAAAAATATTCTTTACTCTGAAAGTATGATTGTTTACATCAGCAACCATTAAGAAATCACTCCTCAGCTGTCTATCACTTCAGCAAATAAATGACTGAGTTTATGTTCAGCTAATTGGCCAAAGTTTATGCTTTTTTATTAAACATCATTCATATGAGGTTAGTTATATTGGATGATCACGTGTACTTCTTAAAAAATTACATCTAGTCTTTTGACTATTTATCTCTTGTCTCTTTTTTGGGCCTCCATAGAATCCACTATTCTTCAAATCTTAATGTGCTGATGGTTTATTATTCTTAGTGCATGTAATATAAAAGGATTAACATATCTGGAGATCACCTAAATAATCTGTTTTTGGGTTCTAGCCTTATAAGCCATTACAAATATAGAAATCTCCGATAACAAGTGTTGGTTTTTTGAGAAAACTATTTTTCTAATTTTAAGATATTCTCAGATTTACTTCACTGTTGGCCGCGGTGGTTATCTGATAGAAATGATTTACCATGCCGTGATCTCCTCAACTTGTGCGCTAGACACATTGGCCATTCAGGACATATACTGGGACGCTAATGGGTTTTCAGTAATTCACTTCATGGAGACATATCAGCTTCCTTGCTGTTCAAGCCACTCAGCTAATATAAACCTTGTTTGGCTCACCTTGGTCAATGAGCTCATGTGGGTACTTCATGCTGAAGCTAATGACAAAATGGTCATGTTCATGGTTCATATTTATATTGATGTTGTTCTAGGTTTTTAAATACAGTGCCCCTGTAGTGAGCACTAGTACGTTGAAAAAACATAACAACATTAGCTGTCTTATTTTACAAGCTCTCTTTCACTATTTTTAATATCTGTACGATGAAAGATACCCATTAAAAACTTAGCTAAAGTAGTAAAGTTATACTTATTGTGTACTTAGCTCCGCAATACATTATAATCTCAGTTGTGCTGCCAGTGTTATTGTATCTTACTTCATCAGTTTAACATAATGTTTTTTGAATTTCATTTTTGCTCTCAAGAAAACGCAGGATTTGTGTATTAGTTTATTTGTCAACATCAGTTTTGGTATGTACGTTCTTTATTGACTTTACGCCCTTTGAAGAGTATCAGCCACCATGTTGATTACCTCAAAGATCTCAAAGTTCTACGAAGTTTCAAAATGGTAAAATACCCTTCCAGGGATGATATATGTCATTTCTTTGGCCATTCAACTTAATAGCTACATCTCTGGCATCTTCTGTTGGCTACTTGGATTATAGCCACAAACAGAACATTAATAAAGTGTTTTAAAAGGTCCTGAACATGCTTACTTTTTATAAATAGCATGGTCAATAGAGATTAAAACATATAAATGTGTTTTGACTAACAGCATTTTGATACAAGATACAATTAGTTCCTATGTCAAATTGCTAACCTGTGGTGAAATATGGCTAGTCTATAGCAAAATTTTGACTTTGTATGACCACTTGTGCAGCAATGGGTACTAATCAGTAGCTCTATATACATTATTTATATATATATAATCAGAGTCAATAGTTTTGTCTTGATTCCTTATGATTGGTAAACATCAATGCTCAACACCATTACAGTACTCCAAAAATATAATCCCTAGGATTACCCTTTCTCCTTGAAGAGCAACCTTGCACATGTAATTTGATAACGCAGGGGTCACTTCCTTCCCCCTAAAAGACCTCCACTTTGACTCCACAAATTCTTCTTCATATCTTTTGAAAGATAAAAATGGTATGTATAGATTGGCCCTAGCTAGAGGCCATAGGTTAGCCCAAGGGCCATTCAACTTACAAGCATTTTGGCCACGAACAAAAGTCAAATGATCCACCAATAAGATAATTTTACTTGATACTACTGTCTCTGACACTCTGCTTTCCAGTTTGGCCCACCTGATCATTCAAATCAACATAAACCATTGATATGTAAAGTTTCCTAAAACTTGAAGATTTGAGAGACACCAGTCTATGCAACCCAAACTTCAATATAACCCAACCTACCAACTTGAGCTCTAAAACAATATAAAGTTTTATAAGCTTGGCCCTTGTTTTAATTAGTCTGACTAACCATCTTTATTGAATTTATTTTCCAATTTCATATTGACTACTAAAGTATAGATAAAGATTTTGATTGGTATGGTACATCAGTTACTCTATAGGGCTCATTTACTATAGATTACCTTGCCCCGCAGCCCATGTTTCCATATGAAGTTGCCAAGGTTGTACTATCTACTATATGCAACCTTGGCTGATGCTTTATAAAAACTGGTAATTACAAAGGAAGTCTTAATAATTATTCTCAACTGGTGCAACTCAAATTCTTATTTTTAAGACTACTTTGGCCCACTATACTAGGTTTTACTCCATCTACTTTTATACCAGTGTCATTAATGTTATTAATTATTGATGTTGATAATTAACTATTATCACTAATTAAGTTAATGCTTATTATTTTTACTATTAGGGAGAGTTAGGGGTGCCAGTATAGTGGGAACAGCGTCCTACTACTGCCCCTTGTGATGCCAATTCAAATCTGGCCATGGCAGAAATTAGTAGTTCTGTGTCTAAGAGGATAGCATTATATGTGGAGCTGCACACCATGCTTCAGTCCAACCCAGAGAGTTAGTAAAGTTGATTTATGTAATCCTGGACTATTAGAGCACATGTAGGAAGGTTTTATCCCCATTACCTGGGTTATGTCTTCCATTCCTATAGTATCACTCCCTATCACTAATCAATGCGGTTTATTTGTCTCAAGGATGACCCACATTAAATAAAATTATTACTATTATTATAAATATTGGGGGGGTGCTAGCATAGATGATATGTCATTCCACTATCACCCCTAAAAATGCAGATTTAGTTCTAGTCATGGCAGAAATTAGTATTTTTGTGCTAAGAGGATAGAAATACATGTGGAGTTGCACGCCATACTTTGGTCCAAATAAGTTTATTTAGTAAAGTTAAATCATGTAATCCTGGCCTATTTTAACATGTGCAAGAAGGTTTAACCCCAGTACTTGAATTCTGTTCTCTGCTTCTATATTTATGCTCCCTACACCAAATTGGTGTGGTACATTCACCCCAAGGTTGAACCATCTCAAGTACAATTTTTAATATCATGCTTATTATTATTATAACGTTATTATCAGGGGGTAAAAGGTGAGTTGATAGGACATATGACTGCTAACCTGAAGGATGCAGGTTTGATCACACCCTTTGCACATTGATAGGGGTGCTAGCCAAATATTCATACTGGTTGTTAATAGTTTAACAAAACAAATACCAGAACCATGACATAACCAGAAAAGAAGTCCTAATCTAAAGGTGGATAAAACTTTTCAGTAGAGTTGACCCTATTTAGTTTTAAATCAAGCATTTTTTCTGATTTTTCTAATAGTCATCCTCTGTTGGCTTGCCTCAAATAAATATTATTATCAACTATCTTGCCTCGCATTTTTGTAAACTTATTGGGTTTAGATTTATAATTCTCCTTGGTTACTTAACATATTCTTGTTTTTAGTAGGCTGACTGCTTTTATAATAAAACTTCCCATACTCAATAACTTATTAGCCTGTATTTTTAATTATGATTTTGCCCAAAAAACCCTTATTACTTGTTATTTTATACTATAATTGCAACAAAGATTATGAGGTAGCTTTTTTTCCCATAATGATAACATCAGTTACTAAGATTTGATATGAGAAGATAGATTTTGATAATCACATAGGTGAGATGAGCGAATTTAATAAAACCCAACAAAACTGGGCAAAAATTTTATCAGGCAATGGCCAAAACGGTGCACCCAAAGGCAAAAAACGCCCTGGAGGGGGACTGGGAGCCAACGCCGCCAAGAAACCCCAAACCCAAACACTTCCCAGGTTTGTGGAATTTACAACAAAACAAAACCAATACATGGAGATACAGTACGCGCAGCCCCTATCAAAAGTGGAACATGGGCTTTGACTTTTCTTAGGGGTCAATTCCCCAACTCTGTGGGAAAAGGTAGGTGAGGCATAGGCCTCCCTCTTTCCCCATGCAGTATTCATTACCACCCACACCATCCACCGCAGCTGGATCAATATGAGTTCTGAAACTGAAGAGGATGCAGACGCCGCAGCAAAAGTCTGTGTCAAAATTGCTCTCCCCAAGGGCAAATGAATTGCGTGTACCGCGCGCACCAGATGGAACAAAGCAAAAACTTTGTTCATCTCTTTCAAATCGCTTCCCACCAATCTCCCCCGCAAGTTTATTGAAGATGAACTCCAATTTGGCCTCCAAAGCTACAGAGAAATAAAAC
>JAKSZP010006361.1:0-10944 GCA_022478985.1 Massospora cicadina | reverse complement strand
AAGCCAATGGTTGATGGTTCAGATAACTTCTCAAGGATGAATATTAGAAGGGAAAGCATATTGGATGGATTTTTAATTTTAAATTTTGGGCTAGATCCTTCCACCCATCAAATTTCACCAAAACAGAGGTAGGATCAATGGGAAGCCCGCCCCATTTAGAGAAAAATCCATAGTTTTAGGCGCCATATTTATAGGGGCCATCATGGTGACATCATCATGAAAGAATCAGCGTAGACATTTAATAAAGATTTGAGGCTGACCCCCGCTTGCCTTTAAGTTGCCCCAAAACTGAAGGAATGGAAGAATAAGACTCCTCCACTTTAGAGGCGTGTGCAATTTTTGGGGCCTTTATGTATAGGGGCTTTTCTGGGTAAAACAATGATGGCCCAATTACCTGGCCCCTTTTGGGGCTGGGATGGGAAAATCACCTCAAAGGGCTTCAATCTGATGATTGAAGCTGGTAGGGGAAGCTTGCCTTATAAGGGCATCCCTTGCAGGAGCATCCAATGCGGCACAGAAAAATGATGGTTCAACTACGTTGGACACAGGTAAGCCTGAGATCCAGGAAGATTCATAAAAATAAGGGCACACACAACGCCCAACACCACAGTGTGCAAACAACCCATGGGAAAGGTTGAAACTGGTGAAACAAGGTTGCTCCACTACCAAGTGTCATGGAGCCTGCTGATTAAAGTAAGACTGGGCTTCCAATCTGGGTGGTTATCAACCCAGTGGAAAGCCCAGAATGCCAGTGGCATAGCAATATTACTTTTAGGAGGGATGCCCTATGATTCTTGTGAGAGAAAAAAAAATTCAAGAACATACCAAAGGCAACCATATCAAACAAAATGGCTGCAATTGGGGCAACTGTGGGTTTGCAGGGGCATCTTCCAATTGTAGGAGAGGCAAGGAGGATGACCAATCCTCCTGGGTTTGCAGTTGGTAACCTTTGGGCTCTTTTTCCAAATCTTCTGATACTGGTTCATCATAATAAAAAACTCATAAGATCATATAAGTTTTTTAAAATTTTGGAACTGCTGATTGGGTTTGCAAATCAAATCAAATTGATTTGACTTTTGGGAGCCCTTGTGCTATGCCTTGCGCCTGTCAAGGGTCTTCACAATGGGCTGGGGGTTGAAAATGTCGTTGGAGTGGCAGATCTATTTGAACAAGTTATTTGGGCTAGATTGGCATGTGATGAGATGAAATGAACAATCCAGTACCTGGTTACCACCTTTCAATTGCAAGGACAGCCATTCCGCGCCCCCAAACAGAGACTTGCAATTAGAAGAGACAGCCTCATTTCATTTGAATTGCGCTAACTACTAGTAAAATGGTGGTCAAGTTAGTCCAAATTCTTCAACTATTATGTGCAGAGGGAGGCGGACATGTAGCTTGTCCGCTGGGTGCCAAATGAGGAGCAAATGGTTGCAAAGATTTTGGTGGATCTGAAAGCTCTTCAGAAGTGGCAGATTGGCGTCATGCGCCTGGTGCAAAATCTTTGATCATTGCAATCACCATTTGGTGGGCGGCTGGATTAATGGCTCAGAGTGCCCACTCAACGACCATTATGCTTAAAATGCAGATCACTGCCTACTTTTCTGGTTTAAGTAAAAGTATATTGAAAAAGAGGCAGAGTCTGTGGAGTATATTTGGATAAAAGCAGATTTATTTTAAAACAAAAGAGTGAAAAGGAACCAACTGTGCCTTCCAGAGGCAGTTGTTATATATGCTAAATGGGGGAAAGGGGGTCACCATAGGTCCTAAGACAGGAGCAGCTGATGTACTCATGGGTACCCATTATGGGCTTGAGGCATCATCAGCTATCTTATGCACTAGGCCATAAAAGCTCTGGCAATGTAATTCCTTGATCTGCCAGGGAGGGACCCTTACTGATCCAAACTTGAGTGAATTTATTCAGTGTTAGATTTCCAGTTTGGTAAAAGGCTTCCTGGTGCTTCTTTTACCTCAAATTCAACAATATAATTAAAGGGCTTCTCTCATCATTTATATGAGAATAACAAAAATAAATAAATACTAAAAATGTTTAGTTTTATAGAGGTTTATTAAGCGCTGCATGGGGGTAAAAATGACTAACTACTTAATAAATTGATAGTAGTATTTAAAACGTTGAGGCTTTACCTTTGGATAGCTGGGAAATTTCAAATTAGGTAATATGTGATTTTAGCCTATTGAAGCTCAGAAAACTCGCTTCACTTTGGCTGAATGATGGATGGGGAATTATTTTTGGCTAAGATGTACCCATGGGGTAATGATTTGATAGGTTTCAGCCAATCCCCATTTAATAAAATTTATCTCACGTTTAGGACACCTGCCAAGCCTATAAAAGGGGGTGGTCCCCACATAGGTGTTTGTGGACCTGATCATGGCTGGGTAGTACCATCCAATGGATTCCCCATGGTCCACTTCATGGTCAGAGTAATATTACTGCTTGATATTGGTTTAGTTGCCATAAAGTATTCAAAATCATGTTACCCTGATTTGTGGGGTTCTACTGAGAATTGGCCAGGGTCCTTTGGCTGATAAAATCGGTATTTGTATTTACATCAAGATTATTATTATCAGGGAATTGTAAATATCTGACATTTCCCCTTTTCAGCTTATTTTGAAAAAAAGATTATTATATTGAAGCCTGGAGGGCAAATGTTGACATCCAGACAAAGGGGCAGCAGAATTTTATTCTGCTGGGGTTTTTTGACAAATTTTTAAATTTTTTTTATTTTTTTTGAGAACAGATTCTTGACTATATTGACATTCCCAGACACAGAATTTTGGGTTTCATGTTCCAGAACAGTTTTCTTGACTCAGGAACCATTTTCTGAGTTTCAAGGTTAATTTTCTTCCATTCCAAGAAAGTGAGGGATGACATGGTGTATGCCAGGGGAGGATGGAGGTGCTGTTGGCGGCCTCTGGCCTGGATTACCTCCTTGAAAACTTCCTTCTTCCTGTCAACAAGGGAAGAAGCAGCCAAGGGGGATACTGTGGAGAGATCCTTAGGGGACAATGATGTTACCTGACGTTCATCTACCACATGTCCCAAGTCCCCCAGTTAAGTCATTGGCTCCACAGGGGCATTAGGTCCCTTCTTTTCCTATACGTTGGACATTTGCCTCCCAGGCTTCAGAATAAGAACGTTGTGGGTAACAATTGACCAAAAGGAGAAATGTTGGACATATACAACTCCACAATAATGAGGAGATTAATTTAAATGATAGTAACAATTCTATTGTCTAAAAGACTATGGCTGATTCTTGGTAAAAGCCCGCAAATTGGGATAACATGATTTTAAATACTTCACAGGCAATAAACACAAGATCAAGTAGTTGGATTCTCTCTGACCACGCAGTAGACCCTTGGGCATCCATTGGATGGTTCTCCCCAAGCCACTTTCAGGTCCATTTAGTCACCTATGTGGGGACCATCCCCTTTTATAGTCTTGTCAGGGGTCCCTCAATGTGAAATAAGTTTATCAAATGGGGATAGGCCAAAATTTATCAAATTATTACCTCATGGGTATGTCTTGGCCAAAAATAATTTCTCTCACATTGTTCAGCCAAGAAGAAGCAAGTTTTCTGAGCTTCAATAGTCCAAAATACCATATTTTCTAATTTGGACTAGTCTAAGCTATTCCAAATGTCTCATTGAATTTCCCTCAACCCTAAATACAGTTTAAATACTGAAGGGTTCAATATCAATAGGGTTCATTTTCTATTTCCTTATGGTTACTAATAAATTTACTTAAACCCCAGTTTTTTAATATTATTAGTACTTGATTATATTTAACATAAGTGGCGTTCATCTCTTAATTGTTGGAGCTTAAGCATAAACAAGCACCAGCGAGCTCTAGTATATCCTAAAATCCAACACTATAAGGTCCTTTTCTCAATCCAACCCAAGAGCTTAAGTCTCCAGACTTACACCAAGGGCCACTTTAAACCCTATATAGCCTCTGAAACCCACAACACAATTCTATATATGCACAACACCCAGGCAGGAGCCCAGGATAGAAGCTAATGAAGCCATTTAACTCCTGGAGGAGGGGAGCTAGGGCTAGTTCCATCAAAGTGGAAAGAAGCGGTGAGAAACTTTGATACTCAAGCAACTGGGTCTTGAACAGTCCACAATCACTTTGTACTCACCAAAAAGTGAAGTCTCACTGCAAGCAGTGAAAAGAAAAGTGCCAAGATGGCACACCTCCAAAGAGAATAATAACGCCATGGCCAAAAGCATCCAAACCACAGTGCACATCCCACTGATTCTATCACTACAAAGAAAACCTTCCACATGGAATAAGTCTCAATGAGACCAAATATAGGTTGGTCAACTAGTGTTATGAGCATGTCTGTAATGCTCCTGTTCCAATAGAGGTGGTAGGAGAGGCCCCACTCCACTACCTGGGAACAAGCCACTAAGAAGAGGGTAAATATAGCACCACAAAGTAGAATGGTGCATAGAGGCCTAACACAAGGATTGCACACTTTTCTTTAATCTAGACTCAGAGAGGTTGGCAAACGGGTCTAAATAAATGCACATAATAAAGATATACCAAATGGGGTTCTTTATAAACCAGTTGACCAACAAAGAGGTTGGTAACAAAAAACAATTATAAAGAATCAGGGTCATTTTCCATCAGTCTATGCACTGCGCCCAATCTAACCAATTGCTGTAAACTGCCATCCTTTGTGATATTGCAGCTTAAATATGCACAAACTCAGGTGATTGATTACAAATGGATTTTTCCAGAAGTGACAATATGGTAAAATGAATGGGTTTTGAAGCCCCATTCTCTTAGTGAATGTAACATCACATTGTTGTTTAAAATATAGCTTGTGCACTGCAGGGCCGAGGCTATAACACCCCATGTCCATAAAGTGCACCCCCTGAACCAACTTGAGCATATTTTGCACTCACCCAACAGTGGTCCAGGGTGTGCTTCAGATCATGCAGGTTCATCAACTTTCTCCTATTGGCCT
Organism: Massospora cicadina; assembly: GCA_022478985.1. NCBI lineage: Eukaryota > Fungi > Entomophthoromycota > Entomophthoromycetes > Entomophthorales > Entomophthoraceae > Massospora > Massospora cicadina. The sequence continues at coordinate 5,950 of JAKSZP010006361.1, read as the reverse complement.
CTGCACACTCTGCTTTGTTTTTGAAACTTGTACCAACTATCATGTCATCTAGCCATGACAGCTGATCTCACTTGAACAACTGCCTAAGAAACTCCATAGGATCAAAATTTTAATATGGATGACTTAGTCTTAACTGTCTGAGATACTCAACCTCAAATCCTGGAAAATCAGCATGTAAACAAATAGTGGGAGTGCTGTGAAACTGCTAAGATCACCAATCTATTGGCAGATATTCCATCCCATGTCTTATCCTTGAAATCCATTTATTCATTTTCATCTTATTTTCCTTTGAGACCCCAAATTCCCTTTCCCTTTGAAACTTTTTCATTGATCAGGTATAAAAGCCTGCTTACAATTTTTAAAAGAGTATCAAAAATACCCTGCACCTACTTTTTTTATTGTTATTTTTTCCTAGAATTTATCCCCACCCTTTTATCTCAGATATTTTGGGCTGAATGCCCCATTGCAAACATCTACCACTGTTAAATAGTATGAATAATAATTCTAAAATTCAGGGTGCTGCTTTAACCTCAGGTCATGATCAACCTGGGATTCCCAAGTCTTTATGACAGTAGTTTTATAATGATCCAATAGATTTGATTTCTTCTTGAACTTATTGATGACCATTTATTAAAATAAAAAAATTCAAGGTGGGTGACCTTGGGACAAATATACCACACCGAGAATTTTTCTAGCCAGTGCAGGTTTTGAACTCGAAACCTGCACTAGGGTGGAAGCAGTTTTACCTGCCAGGCTAACCACCCTCCCATTTATTAAAATAAAAACTAAAATAATTAGGATCATTTGGTAAATTTTAAACCCACAAAAAATGCTATGTAAAATGGGATATTGTTGAACAAAAAGGCTAAAAATCTTTTTATAAAAATCAATGTGTTTGTATTGTATATGGTGCGCACTATTTCATGAAAAAATAAATAAAAAATTATTAAACTTGGTACAAATACACTTTAATTTTAGGGAGGGTAATAGGCTAAAATTTTTAAAAAATATGATATTTTTAATATAATTTTAATTAAAGGTATATTGTTATCTAATATATATAAGATTTCAAGTGTAATTATATATCATTTTAGCTGTGGGTTTTAGAAAAAAATTCCAAATAAACTCAGTTTTGATAAACGGTTGATAGATTTTGGTTAATTTGATAGTTTAATTAGTTTTGGCTGAGTGATTGATAGTTTTGATTGATTCGATGGGCTTAATGGTTTCAGGTCAATGGTTGATGGTTTTATTAATTCAATAGTTTCAATTGGTTTTGGGCGAGTGGTTGATAGTTTTTTTAGTACTAGATGAGTGGTTGATAGTTTTTGGTTAATTTAATAGTTCAATTGGTTTTAGCTAAATGGTTGATGGTTTAGAAATTTGATAGGTTTAATTGATTTTGGCCAAGTGGTTGGTGGTTGAATACTTTATTAGGTTAATACTTTATGAATTTATTGTTGGCTATCTACCAATATAAAAACTAAATAGTTGATTAGAATCATCTGGTAAATTATAAACCCAAGCAAAGCTGGGTTACTTGGCTAGTAATCATATAAATCTAAACTATATAAATATTCAGTTTACAAAACTATAAATCTTTTAAAATTTTATTCGAGGTGGACTGACCTGGGGACGATACCGCGCCGATTAAGGGAATCGAAGAAATGGGAAGAGGATAAAACCTGGAAAACCTCTAATGCGCGGCGTATGATAGGCCAGGAACTCCATGGACCGCCTTGCTATTCGCTATCTCAGTTCAGGGCATTGGTACGCAATGCCAACACAGTCATAATTGTCCCCTACCCAAAGTTCCTGTACCAGAATCAAACTCGGGGAGGCAGTGGTAGAGGGTCCATATGCTATATTCTACCACTAGGGTATCCTCCCCAACTTATCAATTTTTATAAGTGACTAGCGGAGTTACCCGTGCTTCGCTACAGTGTCTATAGAATTTCAGGTGATTCGAATTGATTAATTTAGATTTTATATATAGTTAAGCAATAACTACTCGGCCAAATCTAATTGCTCAATCGAAGCAACCAAAACCACCAACCACTCAGCTAAATCTAACTGAACTTATCAAATCAGCCAATAACTAATTTCTCCAAAATCTAAACTGTATCCTATCGATTCGATCAAAAACCATCAACCCACTCGGCCAAATAAAATAAACCTATCAAATCAATCAGCTTTAAATTATTTTAGTTTTTATATTGGTAGATAGCTATCAATAAGTTCAGAAACCATTAAACCTATTAAAAATTCCAACCTCCAACCACTTAGCTAAAATCAATAAAGCCTGCCAAATTAACTAAGCCATCACTCACTTACCTGAAACTATTGAGCCTATCGAATCAACCAAAAAAATAAACCACTACTCAGCAAAAACCGATTACGGAACTTACAATAGCCAAAAACTACCAACCCCTTATCAAAAACCTATGGAAAAATCGCATTAAATGAATATGAAATACCCAGCCAAATTACTATATAATTATATTAGAAATATATGTTCTAGATCTTAAATAGAACTGATATTTAAATTTATATGATTATTTTAAATAATTACATATTAGCATTCCGTTCTCAAACTTTATAGAATACTTGTGCCAAGTTTGGTGATTTTTGGTTATTTGCTCGAGATAATGCATCCGGTATAAATAAATAAACAGAATGATAGTTTTGTAAAAAAAATTTTGGCTAATTCTTGTTGATACCCAGTTTAGCACATATTTGTTTTTGGGCTTTAATTTTACCTGATGATCCTAAGCAATTCTTTTTTATATTTGTAGATGGTTATCGATAATATTAAAAAATCAAATTATATTGAATCAGTATAAAATTACCAACCATTCAGCCGTACCCAATTAAACCTATCGAATTAACTAAACCACTTAGCTAAAACCATTGGATTAAGAATCAACCAATCACCAACCGCTTCGTAACCAAAACTAAATTTATCGAAACAACCAAAATCACCAATCACTTACCAAAACCAATTAAATTATTGAATCAACCAATCACTAACTTCTTTATTAAAACCGTTAGCTTAATCGACCCAAAACCACCAACCGCTCAACAAAGCCATTTAAACTATCGAATCAACCGAATATCAAACTTCTCGGCCGTAACAATATACCGATTTCCATTAAAAACAAAATTTTAACTTGTTACATAGAGAACTTTTTATTTTACTATAAAAATTAAAAATCGGGCTTCGAGGTGCACACGAACCCCCTCCCGTCCACCTATAGCCAAATTTTCAGAGCTCTACATACTCTAGTTTTGGCTGGGCATCGCACACAAACACACACATTTGCTTTTATATATATAGATTATTTTATTGTCATCCAAGACCAACGTCTGTGCAAAGGTTCAAAAATTTTTATTGATGATAAGTGTCTGAAATAGAGCTTGTAAGATTTGATTACAGATAGACAGAATTGACAGTGAGTTTAAGAAAAGTGTATAAAAAATGACCACTAACCACTTAACAAAACCATTTAAAATATCAAATCAGCTGAATATCAAACTGCTCATCTGTAACAATATAGCGAATACCATCAAAGTATATATAGGATTTTCACTTGTTACATATAAAACTTTTTATTTTACTATTAAAAGATATTTTAAAATTCATAAACCTTCTCAGGCATGCACACAACAACTCACCAAAGTTTCATCACAATTGGATGAATGGTATAGGAATGCATTCGGGATATACAGACAGACAGACATTCATTTATATATATATAGATGAATTATATATCAAATACTAGGAGTTTTAGTATATAGGTTTTTTTAAATTTTCAATTATATAAGAGTTTTATACTAATACTCTACAGTCTTAATTGTTTAGCAAATATAAATTTTTGATTAACAAATAGACACTAAAGCTGATATCTCTGATAATCATAGTTAAATAAACTAGATTTATAACTAAAATCTATTTATAGCTAGTACTATCAAAGTTAATCTCACAGTTTACTTTTTGCATTAGTATCCACTAAATTTTGTTTAAATCTATATATATAAATGAATGTCTGTCTGTCTGTATATCCCGAATGCATTTCTATACCATTCATCCAATTGTGATGAAACTTTGGTGAGTTGTTGTGTGCATGCTTGAGAAGGTTTATGAATTTTAAAATATTATTTTAATAGTAAAATAAAAAGTTTTATATGTAACAAGTGAAAATCCTATATATACTTTGATGGTATTCGCTATATTGTTACAGATGAGCAGTTTGATATTCAGCTGATTTGATATTTTAAATGGTTTTGTTAAGTGGTTAGTGGTCATTACAGTATTTAACAAGTTTATCTAAATCAAAACTTTGAATCAAAAGTCCAATTAATTTTAAAATACCTTCTCTAGCATTATCAGCTCTTTTTTTCTCTCTCACAAACATCACTTTTTAAATCAAAAAGTGAACTGAACAAGAATTGAGAGAGCAATCAACTGCCAGTGCGCTCTGCAATTATAGAGCAGTGAACCACAGCCAACCACCCAAGCATAGGGAATTCAACCCGCCCATCTGTGCGCAGCACATAGAAATGGATGACTTGCCTGCACCAATATTAAACAACAATAATAATATAAAGGATGCTACAATGGATGTACCATCTAACAAACTTCCCGCTGGCCCAAGCCCCCACATGACTAATAATGGGGAAGGGCAATACAACCCATGTACATCAAGTAACAATTTGGTGACACAAACAATGATGAAACATGCAAACGCATCAATGGGTCACAGGGCCCTTGCAATTAGTGTGGATAATGGGGTTGACTCCCTAGGATTGGTGACCGCCTACAACCAGACAACAAGAAAAACCTTTGAGGAGTGAGGCCTGACACCAAGAACAGTGGAGTCAGAAATATTCCCCACTGAACCTCAACCAGTAGAGGGGATTGGGGCCTTGCAGGGTGAGAAAATTTTTATGGAAAAAACAAAAAAAAACCTGGATGAAGTATTGGTAGAATCCAAAACTGATTCAGATTTGATTGACAAAAATCAGCAGCTCAAACCAACATAGCAAAGCTATAAAAAGTTTTCCACCAACATGGAGAAACTTACCAAATCTTCTCAGGGTATTTGAGTGAAGAAGAAGTTGGGCACCAATTCCAAAAAGGCCCAGTTGGGGGGGCAAACAGTCCTCAACCAAAATCTATTTGGCGACATGAGAAAATCATCAGGTGTGATCCCTGATACACCATCAGGTGCAATCCCTGACAAATTCATGCTGACAGGGGGTTCTAGCTCAACCATGAATTGATGGCCAATCAGGAACAAACCCCAACAATTATAAGCCATCAGAAGGGACTAGATTAGCACAGAGCCAACCGCCAAACTAATACAAACCATTGGGGACCAACCCTGACAGGGGTGAAACTATATTGGGGACCAAATCCTAGGGATTGGACTTTAAGAAAACTCAGCAAAAAAACTAAAAGTACTACTGGAAGGGGCCAAAACACTGACAGCGGTCAAGTTGGTGGCCAGGGCCCTGGTAAAATACACCTCAATCAGTCAGACATGTTGGTGCACCAAAGCATGTCCACCTGTGAGGTCAAAGAAAGAGACCCTCCAGTTCCCATACTCTATGGTGACTCAGTGGGTCTCCAAAGGTATCAAACCAGCCATTGCAGCTTTGTGGAAAGACCACAAATTTTCTGCCGGAGCAGCCAAATGTTGGCTCAACAACCAAATCTCAATTGACATGGTAGTACTAATCAAGGTGTCATGAGTTCAGACTAAAGATGCCCTGAAATGGATGAAAATCCCCGTGGAGAACAAGGTGATCAAGGCTGCAATCTGCGAAGATTTAAAACTGGTGGACACAAAGGCCTGGTACAAGGCTGGCATTGACCTTTTAACCGTGATGGAGTATAATAAGGCAGGCATTACAGCATAATATATCCAAGCTGTTGGGAGCTTGGGCC
>JAKSZP010006360.1:0-10980 GCA_022478985.1 Massospora cicadina | reverse complement strand
TAGAAAAAACTGATATATTTTATAATTCTTATTTTTATTGATTATTCTCAATATGGGGATGATTCTGCCTATGTCACCTCTTGGGGGAGGGAGGATGGATTGCTTTAGGAATGAATAACCAATTGAAATCTATGCAAGATTGGATGCTAGCAAGGGCTAAACCTACATGAAACCAAGTTTGTTGAGTAAATGTAGATCCGTGCAAGAAAGTGACTAGTGGAAGGGAAATTGAAATGTCAGAAGAAGCCAATCATGAAACCCCTGAGTGGGGAGGGAAGCAACAGTACAAGAAGAGCCAGTTGGCAAATAACCCTGAGTAATCCCAATATGGTACTGGAGCCAGAAGAGTATCCTTGAGTGCTTGCCAACAGGCTTCATCAAGAACACCAGACATATGAGCTGGAAGTAAACAAGGGAAGCTAGATGGAGGTTTTTGAATCATGCCCTATTAAAGTCATCAGTGTAAGATACTGATGGGAATTGCTGGAAATGAGATAGTCATGCAAGGAATAAATGGCATCCTGCAAGCGATGACTACAAGCTTCTTGGAAGTGAAAGCAGAATGAGCAATGAAAGCCAGGAGAGGATGAAAGCTTCATGACCCAATTTTGAAGAACTTTGATGGCAAAGCAAAGAGAATAAGTGGCAATATCATGATCTAGGATGTTCTCAAGGTTGGAGGGATTCAGCGCTATGGGTAAAGCCTTAGTGACTTGGGCACTCAATTATGAATAGGGGAGATCAAAATGAATACTGTTGCCGATGGTGAGCTTGGTAGCCAAGACAGCAGGTTTGTAGTATTGTCCTAGTCAGAAGAGGAACTCAGAAAGTAAGTCCGACCCAGCAAGAATGGAGCGATCAAGAGTAAAGGGCATAATTTCAGGAGCATCCACAATGATGTTTGGTGAATCTACAAAAGGAGCTGAATCCAGGAGAGTTTCAAAATCCAACTCTGGAATTGACAGCAGAGGAAGAATTGGCCAGGAGTCATTTGAGATGATTGCTAGCCTGGTTTTGGAAGGGTTAGTTACTATTTCCAGTAATTTGACGGAAGGACTAGCCACTGGTGCCAGACTAGGCGTATGAGTCCTGTAAGGACTGTAGAAGAGGTTCTGTTGTGCAGCCCAACTCATCTGTTGGAAGAGTTGAAGATCTTGATCAGACAAACTGTTAAGTAGCTGTTGGTACCACAACTCAGAATTTGACATATGAGCTGGATGAGAGGGGGATGTCAGACTTATATAATAGTCAACATTATGCACTCTACAATTGATTAAGCTCCAATTTCGGAGAAATAGATCTCAAAATTAATGGAATAAGCTCTCCAAAGAAGAATTAAGAATGACATGAGCCAAGAAATTATGAGAAGAAAATAACAAGAGCAAACATAAATAATCATTCTTAATTGGGCTGTGAAATGAACCTTGATGGCATGAGGCTCCTGTTGAGGATGAGGAGAAAAATCAGCAAATCAAGGACGCCAACCAAGAATTCTGAACATGACAGTGAGTCATATTCCCTGATGAGGGAAACTGGATCCTGGGACAAATATCGTCACAAGTAAATCATTCAGCCCAGCATGACAGTAGATCATGGGGACCGCGCTCTGAGTAGGTAGTAGCGAGGAGGAAGAGGAAGAGAGCTGCATGCTGAAGGCCATCCTGAGCAGCGTTGAGTATTTATGATCATGATACACTTGAGCAAATGAAGTATTTGACTGAGTGTCCAAAGTGATGTTCTCCTACCCTGGTCCTATTCTCGCTGGAAATATAGGCAAGAGGGGGATGTGCTGGGATTTTGCCCATATTCCCAGCCTTCTAGATTATCAGGAATCATTAGGGGATAATTCCCTAATGTGAGGTGAATTGGAAATCAGTTGACCCTGATTTCAGAGTAACTATGTTTGGGGGATTTTAAGTATTTTCATGGTTAGATCCATTTGGGATTGATCTGGATGAATGCTTAAGATCTTATCAGGAAAAATTGCTAATAAAATAGGGGCATCTGATAGTGATTAAATATCAGATGTACTGATTGGGATCAATCAAGTTTCATCACTGAATGATTGGAAATGTAAGTAGTAAGTTGCAAAGCAAGTGATGCTGACTGCAACTAGTGAATCGATCAGTTGGTTTGTAACCTGACTTAATGGATAACAAGTCCCATTACCTAAGAAGGTCGCTTGCCAAATATGGTTGGTATACTTGGATCAAGAGGAAAACGTCAAAGACACGTTTTCTGACTCTTTCCATTTTAGGTCTTGAGAGTGTCCAATGATGAATTTTAGCCAGAATGGGGAAGACCATCACTGCTGAGACAAGGATGGGTGATTCAACAGCAACGGCTTCCATTTCATCAAAGAGATGTCAACTGAGGGTTAGATGACAAAATCCCCCACTATAAATTCCCTAAAATTCACTCTTAATAAAAAACAGTTTACAGTTTTACAGCTTATACACTATTTATTAAATATAATAGTATAATAAACTTTAGCAGCCTCTTGTTCTATTCTTTTTCAGGGATATAATTGCTGTGTGCAATAATTGGTAGATAATTTAAGGAAAAGAGTAAGGATCTGAGTGGGGATCCAGAGAAGAAGCGGAAAAAAATCAGGGATTACTGCTGACTGTGTGTCAAACTTGAGAAACTGTTATCAGGGTATTGCAGAGAAGATTAGGTTAGACAGTATGAGGGAATGAATCCCTCTTTTGAGACATCTCTTGTATTTTAAGCAAAATACTGGCTGAGCGTTGGGCCAAGATCTAAGAATTCCATTCAACTATGGATAATAGTCATCATACTATTATTATTCAATTATATCAATAACAATACAATGTGGACAAATTGCATAAGAACCAAACCTGTGCATGTAATAAGTTTATAGGGGTTATTGGCCAATAAAATAATAATCAATCTCCATAAATTTTTACATATATTAAATTAAAAAATAAGTTAATTTTAGACTTTCACTTTATTTCATAGTGACAGGGTAAGAATTCTAAGGTAAGGATTGTCCCATTGATCCCACCTTAAAATGGGGGATCAAAATGAGAGGAGATTAAATTAATGATTTATATAAACTTTGAATGATTAGTAATTGGAAATTTTTCTTCAGAGTGTTTGTCAACCTCAAACGTCTTCAATTAAAAAATAATCATGCAAAAAACATCCTGATCAACCAACCATTTAATCAACTGAATTATGAACATTATGTTGCCTCAAGGTAAGTTCTTATAAATACTAAAATAAAAAAACACTATGTGACAAACCATTTCATCACAATATCTAGTCAATAAGAACTAAGAAGCTGCCTCAGTATTTTAGTCTTCAAGTGGCTCAGGCAGTTGACATTTTTTTATGCTTCTATATTAGTTCTATCTTTGATTCCTTCAGTCAAATATTCAGGAAACAGAGATGGTTGGTTATTAGTTGAATTTATGGAATTTAATTTCAGGTTGGGAATTTTGATTCATTTCCCAAATTAAGCTCTGACAGTGCCCCCTCAAGAACCTGTTGTAGGGGGACATAGGTAGTAATGAACCTACCATGGACTTGGTAACCATGGTACCATGGTACCATGGGTGACATTGGTGATAAAGTATACAGATCCTGCTTTATGTATAATGCAATAGGGGCCTGACCAGGAAACAATAAATTTATTGGGATAACCCCCAGGAAGTAATGCTAGAATAACACAAGGTATTCTATCTGAAAGATTGACAGAGCAGGCTTTTGGATTAAATTGAGTGGTCTCCTTGGATTTATTTGTATAATTCATTTTGAGGTAATGTCTTATATGCGAAATTTCTGATTAGTTAGAGCTCTCATAGTCAAATTGGCACATCTAGTATAAATGTCTCTAACAAGGATGGGAACTGCTAGGTAGTTGAGGCTCTCAACCATAAAGGCCTGTAGAGGGTAATAACTTATTACTCAGTGGGAACTTATCCTATATGCCAGAGAGCGCTCAGCAAATAGTGGTTCCAATGCATTAGGTTGGTTGCGCCATTTTGCAAAGGATAGACACCAAGGTCCCATTTTCTCATTCTATTTCCCCGTTGGTTGATGGGCTATAGGATGCGGTGAAGTTTTGGATAATAAAAATAAAAATTTAATTATTTTACTTACTTTGAAATAAATTAGGTCTGTTGTCCAAAAGTAGGATCCAGGGCATCCATGTTGAGTTAAAATGAAACAAAAATGAAACAAGGACATAGTCTTCATGGCTGTTAAAGCATTGCTATCTCCTCTCCCATATAATCAAGAAGATGATTTTCAGAATGATTTATTGATACCCATGTAATCCAGCGGGCAATGTGCCACCATGTTGGCACTTACAACGGTAAAAGGGGCTTAAGAGGCCATGATCTGGTGTTAATATTAAAGATATAGAAAATATTTATGCTACAAGTTAAGAACACCTCTAACAAGTCCTGGACAGTTTTAACCATTTAGTACCAATAGCAGCTTTTAACCATTTGTGAGCCTTTTTCACCGCTCCATGTTCTACGCTTGAACACCCTCTAATATGCCTTCATTCTAATAAGAGGGTTGCAGATATGACAACCATATCCCGTCAAATATTTTATAAAACATACCTTACATATCTGGAAATTTTAATCATATTTCAAGATCATATAAAATTTCTGGTGACTTTAGTTCTTTTAATTCTGGATGGCCCATTAAATGTACAGGAAGTCTTCTTTCAGGAGTTAACAATCTATAAAAGGCAATTGTAATAACCCTCCCACGTTTTGATGGATTGATCCTGCGTTGTTCCCAAAGTAAAATTTTAGTTTTTAACCATTAGCGCTCTTCTTACTAATCTACAATTAGTATACTTGATTTATTATATCCATCTGAGAGAAGCATGGTCAGTGATGATGGTGAAGTGTGTCCCATTTAGATAAGTGAAGAAGTGCTTATGGCTAACAACACATTTAAACACTTTTTTTTATTAAAACCATAATATTTTTACCCTTAAACAAAGTATTACTACAGTAGGCCACTGAGTGATCTACTTGATATTTGACATGTTAGACCTATATAGAACCTAAGGCTAATCACTAAAATAGGTGAATAGCAAAAATGAAACTCAAAAATGAAGATTAATGAGTATAGCTTTCAAACTAGGGCAGTACCAAGAATTAAAAGGCTTGTTATTGTTCAGGTCTACATTCAAAGGGGATCACTATCTGAAAGAGGTAAACCAAGGGTCATACTAAGCCAGCAAATATGGGGATGAACTTCCTATGTACCCCACTATCCATAGAAACACTTTTATATCTTCAGGCTGAGGAAAGGAGACTTTTTTGTGTTGCAAAGACCTTATCAGTTATTGGTTAAATCTCTGGTTGGGTGAACTTTTGTCCACGGAGTTTTATTTTGGATTATATAAAGAAACCTGGATAGCTTGAGTCAGAGTGAGACCCAACGAAGTTAATAAAAGATCTCTTGAAGATGCTCTGGTGCCTTTTGAAAGTCTGAAAACATGGTGATTCCATCAAGATATTCTAGGACGCACAGCAATTTTAAATTGCTCAAGCGCCCATCCATGGCCCACTGGAACGTTACATGGGCATTACAGAGCCCTGGGCATCCAATTTGGTTCAAATAACCCTTAGTTAGCAATTAGAGCATTTAGCTATATCTTTGGATTTTAGTTGAATTTGTTAGTAATCGCTGGAAAGATCCATTGGTGAACTTATTGAGCTCCAGAAAGAAGGCAAGAATTAATCAATTTGGGAAAGCGGATAACTGTACTTTTTAAATACAGTGTTGAGCCTTCAGTAGTCCATTACTACTCTGTGACTACCGTCCTTCCTTTGAACTTACAAAAAAGGAGAGGCCTAAGGACTACACTAAGGGACCAATGAAAAGGAATTCAGCAATTGATTTGACTTCAGTGGCCACTTGAGCTTCTTTCAGCTTTCTCTTCCTATAAGTTTGGGATTGGAAGGATGTAGAATCCACAGTTTGAACATAATAGGTCGCCCTTCATCTTCATATTTAAAAAAATTGGTGGTCAAGAAGAGGTTAACACATTCCTATATAGCTTTTTGACCTTTTCTCGCTTTTTACTGGTTATCTCTTTCCCATTTAAAGTTTCCATAAGGGCTGCTGAAGGGGTTGTTCCAAAGAGTCCTTATTAAGCTCCCAAACTATAAACGTCATCGCCTTTTTGATAGACAATAATTGGACTATCAAGATTCTGATATGACTAGACAATAAGCCCAAAATAGCCATGATTGATTACTGAGAACCCTCTGACCATGATATTAGTTACAATTATTCAAGCCCTGATAGGAGGCAATATTGGGTCAGAAAGGGCTATTATTGAATTGCCTCCAAATAGGGCAATAAGGCAAATTCAAGTTTATAAAAGATATTGAGTAGATCGCCTTGAACTAAGGCAATAGAAATTTGAGAATACCATACTCTGTTGAAACTAATGAGAATATAGCGGAACAGAATAGATAAGCTGAGGAAACAGTATCATCTGAAGTCACTGAGATATAAGTGAGATGAGACAATTGAAGAAGGAGGATTATCAGTAGTTTCAAGAGAGCGGAACAGTGAGTAATGCTGATATATTTAATAAAAAAAGTGTCATTGGGCATTTGCTCCATATTTTGTTATATTTTAAGTGTGTTCTGAGGACTGTCAATTGCCATATTGTCCATCCAATTGATCAGTGATTTAGACCCTATGCAAAATTCTCCACTATATCTCAATGATATTGCCAATTTATAACAGTGGTGCTCACTATAGGGGGCCCGTTGAACAACCACCATTAAAACCAAAAAGGCTTAAATCTGTAGCCATGGTTTTCACCAAAGGAGAATTGTCCTGGACATCTGTGCTGGCTGAAACCGCTGAACTCAAACTTGTTGTGGGTGCTGCGCTTAAAAAAGAGGAGCTCCTTCAGGAGTGACATGAAGTAATGACTCAACTTAAAAATGCGGCTAGTCAGTCACAAATATTTGGACAACAGAACAGACAGCTCGCCAATTGCCTGGATGATGCTACTGAACATCTACACTGTACGGAGTGAAAGTTAACACCTACTTTTTACCTGACTCATCCCCATTGGGAAGCAGAAGAACAAGGAGTCGCTCAAGATGGATCTTTTTACAGCGAATATGAGCCTTAATACTACGCTGAAGAGCTTTCTATGAACCTGCGTACAACAGGAGCTGATAAAAACATGATGATTTATCTGAGAATGATTATGTTTTGACCTAAAAAACCCCCAGGAGATGGCAGTCCTTCCCGCTGAAGTGCCCTACACTACCCAGAGAGCAGCTGGGCCTTCCAAGCCAGCCCCTCCTTGTGATCCCAGTTATAGGACATGGACAAATATGCATTACACTTCTAAGGCTTGCAGTTTATGAGAGAGACGAGGAGGTCTGCATTGACAAGCTACTTCCATTTGATTGCAATAGGAACATCAATGGTTTCTTCAAAATTTTGAATTTGCAGCGGAAGGGGCCTCCAATCAGTGGAAGGCTAAATTGCTGATATCTACTTTGGATGTTGGAAGCACAGACCAAGTAACCTGGTACCTTTCAAAAATTCCATTACTTTATCATGAAGTGAAGGATACCATGCTGCAGTTGTTTAATGGTACCACAAAGATGTCGCAGCATAAATCTGAGTTCTTAACCATTAAGTTCCAACGTAATGAGATTCCCACTGCATTTGCAGATCAAAGTATATGGCAGAAGCCCATGTGTTAATAGGAGCAGGCGTTCTAGCTTAAGCTGACATTTGTATTGCAATAACTTCCACGGTGAATCCATACTGAGAGATTTACAATGTAATGACTCAGTTTTTGGATGACAATGTGCCCTTGCTCAAAAATTTTTCTGCTTCTGCGCCATCTATCCACTACCTTTCCTCCACCCAATATGGAGCGGAAGCAAAATGACATCACCACCAGACCTTCTTATTTTAGGGAAACCAACTGTCCTGTCCAGCAACCATCTGGTAACTCCTGACCTTATTTAACTACGCGCCTTGTCCTTGACCAAGAAACCTCAGCAGTCTAACTTTCAGCCTGGCCATGCTTATGATAATCATCCACAGCCCAACTACTGACCTGAACCTAAATAAGCCGATTGTCAGCAGTCAGATTATCAACCTGGCTCTGGTTATGCTGGTCACCCACAATTAAATTATCAGACTGGGCCATTTTATGTACCCAAGGATGTGGACCCTACAGTGTCAATTGTTTTAAGTCAGCATCCCTGGTCACCTTGCCCAAAGTTTCCTAAACGTCATGTCCACTATGTACAGCAGGACCAATACTACCAGGGAAAAGATGGAGCAGAGTAGAGATGGGACTCTCTACCTCTGCAATTCTAACCCCAGATGTCCCACTTGAGCCAGTTGTGGTATTTCAAGAAGATGTCCCTCATTATGATGATGGGATTTTATATCAGCAGACAGTTGGAGGATTATATGTATTGACACAGGCACAAACCAAGGCCACAGCAGAAGAAGGACCTCAGGAGCAACCAAAGATGTACGCCTGCCAAATGTTTAGACAATATTCTCCAGACAATCCAGATTAGACACCGATGACCCTTCTCTGAAAGGTTTAAATTTCGCCCTTCTGGTAGACACTATTTTCAAAGAAGACCCCAAACTCAGTGAGGGGATTATGAACTTCCTTGGGAAAAGAGACTTCTTAAATGTCCACGTATTAAATATCAATATTCTTCTTATTCTGAATGTACCTACTGTGACATTGTTGTAACAAAAAATTGGGTTCATGCTATAATAGATACAGGCACTCCAGTCAACATAGTTTCCACTAAGTTGGTGGCAAAGCTGACACTAAAACCTGATGTAGAACATTGTATGGTGTATGGGACCACTGGAGCGGAAAACACAGTTTCTGAGGGAGCATACAGTGCACTTCCGTTGAAGTTTGGGTCAATTGTCATGGTAACCCTAGAAATAGTGTTACCAAACGGTAATTATTTGTTAATTGTAACTAACCTTGTGCGATGATTTGGGGCTGTTATTGACATGACAGAAAAGACATTTGAAAATTTTAGGGCAGTTGATACCAATTTATTTCCCTCCAGCGAAGTGCCAAAGGATCCGGTGCATATGGGACATAACAACCTTGCCTATAGTGATAGGGTGATTCTAGTTTGCTACCATCAACTAAAGAGCAAGGCCTAGTCCCTTCCCAGCAGGTATATAAATATCAAGGGATGCCGCTCAGAGCTCCTGGACCTATATCAATCCCATCTGGACACCAAGTAATAGTAAACACTGAGTTAGAGGTGGAAGTGCCAGCTGGGCTTTATGGGGAGGTCATTGTGACCTATCAGCAAATGCAGATTGAGCCTCACATGGCTCCAGGCATTATACTTCTAGGACATGGGGAGATCAAGGACTTGTTAGCAAATATACAGCACTAACCAATGCAAATTCGCCATCAAATAGTAGCGTTTTTACTCATGGCCCCAGTGGAGGAGGTCCTACAAGTTCTCAAGTTTGAGTCACTGGATAAATTTGGTCTACCCTTTGAACCACAGCTTGGTGTAATGGCGGTGGTACCACCCAAATATTTAATGGGTTTATTAGAAGAACAAAAGGATTAGGTAATAGCTTTATTTTAAAATATAAGGAGACAAATTGCCATTGATGACCACAATTTAGGGTGCACACAGGGAGTGATACATCGAGTGGACACTGGGGATCATCCCCTCATCAGGTGTAGCCAATTCGCTGGTCTAGGGCATCTGATGAAGTAGTGATAAAGGAGATCGAAAAGATACTAGAGCAAGGGATGCTCAAAGCATCAAAGAGTCTGTGGGCTTTAACCGTTCTGATTATCAAAAAGAAGGATAGCACCAACTAAGTAGTAATAACTACCAGAAGTATAACAGCATTACCAAAAAGAACTCATATCTCTTGACACAAATTGATGATGCTTTGGATTGGTTGAGAGGAGTTTGTTACTTGTCAGCAATGGAATTGATATCCAGTTTTTAGCAAATAAAGTTGACCGCGGTGGAACATAAGAAATGTGCCATTATCACGTTCAAGGGCTTTTCCAACTGATGAATATGCCTCAAGGGCTGTGTAATGCCCCATCTACGTTCCAACAAGACATGGACACTTTCCTAAGCAATCTGAAGCTGTCATGCATCTCATATACCTCGACAATACCAATGTCTGTTTGCATATGTTCTCTGAGCATACTACCCATTTGGAGGAGGTCTTCCGCTGGCTTGCGGAGGCTAACATCAAATTAAGACCTGTAAATGCCACTTTTTAGGACTAACTGGAGTACATTGGGTTTGTGGTAGAAGTGACTGGGCTTAAGCCACAACCAGCAAAGGTAGAGGCTATCCAAAAATGACTATGCCAACCAGTAAGCGCGATATACAAGTCTTTTTAGGGATGGTTGGCTACTACTGCTGATTTATACCCAACTTTAGCTGAATTTGAGGTCCTCTGTTTGGGTTATTAAAGAACGATACTGTGTTTGAATGACAGAATGGCGACAATACTCCTTTAATACACTTTGGATGGAGCTAAGCAGTGCACTGGTGCTACGCTATCCAAATTTTGATAAGAGTTCATCATTCAGATGGATGCATCCCTTTCCGCCGTTGGGTGGCTCTATCCCAAAAAGATGATGAAGGGGAGGAGAACCCCATTGCATACTGCAGTTATGTCTGATTAACCATGAGCATAATTATACCATGACTGAGATGGAGTGCTTAGCGGTGATACATGCATATAATTAATTTAGAGTGTAATTGCATGGAGTGAAGTTCAAAGTTGTAATGGATCACGCTTCATTATGCTGGTTGCAGAACACCAAGCAACCTGAAGAGCGCTTAGCCTGATGGGCCCTCAAACTGAAGGTCTTTGACTTCGAGATTTTTCACTGACCTGGAGCAAAACACTAGAACGCTGATTTCTTGCTGAGGTTGCCAATGGTGGATGTCA
>JAKSZP010006359.1:0-11016 GCA_022478985.1 Massospora cicadina | reverse complement strand
AAGTCTTCTTTAAACTATTATGACTAGCATGTTCATGACTTTCCATTACTGCACGAAATCTAGAGTTGGGATGCAGAAAGTGCAACCGCCTGGAATTGACTTTCTTATACAAAGCTCCATCTCAAATAATAGTATCTTTAGTAAATTAATTTTAAAAAGGCACAATCCTCTTCAGTTTCTTAATCTCACAACTCAAGCCGTCCAATAAGATTATATAAGCGTTCTTCCTTTTTTTAGTCCCAAGGTCAGAATAGGCAATTGGGAAAGCCCATCAACATTTTGATGTTGTGCAACTGAGCGATGAACAATGGAGAAATCGTAATTTTGCAACCTTAAAGCCCAATGGGCCAACCTCCCGTCAGGATCCTTCACGTTCTGCAATTATCTTAGGGAAGAATGGTCAGTAATAACAGTAAAATGGTTACCATATAAGAAGGGTGGAAGTGTTTGATTGCTATAATTACAGCTGAACACTCCCACTCAGTGACATTGTAATCTCGTTCAGCCTTTGACAAAGTTTTGCTATAGAAAGCTACAGGACGATCATTCTTCTCTTCATCACACTGAGATAAGATAGCCCCAATAGCGACATTTATATTTATTTTATTGCGGGGAAGGCTGACCATGGGATGGACACTTCCGAATATGACTCAGGAAAGACAAACTTAGTACCAGGGGAGGCACCCCAGAGAAGCGATGCTATCTCTTGTTGCCAGCGGGAACGCCACTTATGGGGAGGGGGAGGGAACGTGTGAAGGGGCCGTGGCCACTATTGAGCACGTGTGGAGGAAGGGGTCTGATTTGATGAACCAGACTGGGAACCAGGAGGAGACCAGCTGTCGGTGATGCGGTGGGAGGTATCCAAACATCCACGCTTGAAAGTGGTCCACCAAATGAGACCGGAATCTGTGGACAGCTTGTGGGAGGGTGGGGATGGAGCCAGCGATAGCATCCAAGACAATCGTGTGGATGGTCCACATGGCGATTGCAACCACCAGAGCATGGAGGGAGGGTGGAAGGGGGGAGGTCATTGATAAAGCAAACATATCTCTTGACAGACTGAAGGGATGCATTTGATCCTGGCCCAGCAGACGTTGAACTTTGCGCCATATCACTTTAGAGGTGGGGCACTTCTCCAGGCGGTGGAACAGCGTTCCATACTGGCCACACACGATACAGAATGAGTGTAAAGCATTAGAGCGCTCAGCTGTACGATACACCCGCCTCAGGCAGCGCCACACATGGGAGCAGACTTGAGGCTGCAACAGGGGATGGTGTGCGTATTTCCAGATAGTCTTTTAGGTCTCAGTGGAATAAAGGATGTCCATCATGTCCAGGTAGTCCACCCTGGATAGGACATGGGGTCGAATGGGGATCACGCCATCATGGATGGGTAGCCCCTGTACCTCTTGTGTGAACTGAGGAGAGGGGCGGCCTCTTCGAGTTGTATGTCCGCTAATACAAATTCTCCACTCTGCGCTTTGCATGGAGAGTAGGATTCGTTTGTAGTGGGTTTTGGTCCCGTGAGGACCTGTGGCTGATGTGTGTGATGCGAGGTATTTCATCAGGGAGTGGGGGTTTTATGGATTGTTGAGGCCCAAGGCTCAGGAGAAGTTGGAGTGGGCCGTGTGGGACCAGTGTTGGGATGGGAGTGTAGGAGCGGTGACAGCCACGATCCAGGTGCCCAGGATCTTGTCAGCATGGGCTTTGAAGTCAAGCAGGCCCATGCCACCTTGATGATGAGGGCCAAACATGACCTCTAGCCATACTGGTGGAGGGCGGCCTGACCAAAGCCATCCTTGAAGCAAAGCATACAGGGATTTGAAGAAGCTTGGGGAGAAGGGGATGGCGTGGGCTCCGAACCAGACTTTGGATAGGAGCATAGAGTTGGCAAGAACAACCCTTCCAGTGAGGGTAGTAGGGTGGGCTCTGAGAGAGGCGATTCGCTTTGTCACGTTGTCCAGTATATGGCACTCCATTACTGCTGATGCATATCCGCCTGCCTCCATCCACACGCCCAGATGGCGCACCAGTCCTATGGTAGGACGTGGCACAAAGGGGAGCACCAGTGGAGCGGTGTGTGTTGAGTTAGTAAGGCGTGGACATGGGCGAGCAGATGGGCCAGGTTGGGAACTAATTGCTGGGGCCCAGCAGTTCTAAAACCGACCAAGGAGGATGATTTCGGTTTTGGAGGCGTTCAGTGCCACGTTGTTTACCTGGGAATATTCCTGGATGAGGGCTTCAAGCGCGCGTGCATCTTTGTTATTAGACACCCCCACCACGCAATCATCTGCAAATGCCATCATCTTGACTGGGGTTTGGCCTGGCACATGGACCCCAGTGAGTTGCGCATTCACATTTCGCAGTAGTGGGTCAAGGCTGAAGTTGTATAAGAGTGGGCTGAGGGGGTCCCCTTGTCACAAGCCCCTTTGAGGGCGGACTACTTCCGTTAGGAAGCCTGGGCCATGCACTGCCATTGTTGCAGATTCCGTGAGCAGTATTACACAGTTTATGAAGTGGGGGGTAGGCGGAATTGATGGAGGCAGGCCCTTAGGTATTCCCAGTTTACTCTATCATAGGCCTTTTAATGGTCCAAGAATACCAGTGCCCCAGAGGCTGTGGACTGATATGCATTAGCCACGGAGTGCACATTATCCCAAATCAACCTTCTGGGGATGAAACTGAATTGTTCTGGGGAGATGGTGGCAGATGCTACAGTCCCTAATCGGTTAGCCATGATTTTTGTTAAAATTTTGGTGTCTGTGTTTGTTAGGGAAATGGGGCGCCAGTTAGCTAAGTCAAGCTTATCCCCTTTCTTGAAGAGTGTGACAGTAAAGGCCTCATGTCCGCCTGGTAGGAGGCGCGTTTCCAACAGGCTTTGGTTAAGTGAGGCTAGCAGCAATGGGGATATATATTTGAAATATTTTTTGTAGAACTCATATGGAATGCCATCTGGGCCTGGGCATTTTCGGTTTGGCACACCGTGAATGGCTGTCCATAATTCATTTGGAGTAATTAAATTCATTATTTCCGGGTATCAGAAAATGGTGCAGATATGAGCTCAGTTGAGAAATTCCGCCAGTTCAGCCGCCTGAATTGGTCTAGCTCGGTATAACTTGGAGTAATATTTTTGCATTTTGATTGCCACTTCAGTCAGTATGTCCACAATGGAATTATCTGATCTTCGCACCTGTGTGCAGGCCACGCTCTGGCATGGTGCAAAAATTTTTTTTAAAGAAGTATGCGGTGCACTTGTCGCCTTTAGTGATGCATGTGGCCCTGTATTAGACACAAACCTGATGTTTGTGTTGCCTTTCAAGTGCGTTGAGGTGGGCGGCTGCCTCCGCCCACTTCTGGCCCCATGCAGGGCTGTATCCTGTGGCTGGAATGTTGGACTCCAAGTGGGCCAATTCCGCCAGAGCACGCGAGATAACTGCTGATGTGGCTTGTGAGCGCCTGGAGGAGAGATGGCGATAGTGGCGGATGGTGTTCTCTTTGAAAGTTGCCCATGTGGAAATGGGGTCCATGCAAAACGGTGCAAAAAATGATTTTGCCAAAGTTGCCTCTTTCACCCACATGGAAAATCCTGGCGATGCAAACTCGGGGGGCGAATTTTGCACCAATATGGGGCCTTTGCAACTGTGACAGGTAAGTGGTAGGTTATTGAGACCAGTCAGTGGTTGGAGAATTCCATTTTCGTTGTTTTGAAGTGGAAGATGTGAAGTTGGAATTTCGCCGGCGTTAGAATAAGGTCAATGCGGGTCATGGACCTTAATTGGCCGTTGTGGATGTGGGGACGCATCATGTTTTCAAGCAGTTGGGCATGTTGCGGCAGCGCATCCATTAACCCAAGGGTGGCTTTTAGAATGCATAGTTCTACATGACCCTGTGGGGCGTGGGGTGAGGGAGGCCACTGGTCCGTTGGTCAGGTTAGCCAACAGTTCATGTCACCAACTAGGAAAGAATCAGGGGGTAGCGGGAGGGATTTGACCAATGAGAAAAATCTTAATGCTTGTGTGCACCATTTGGGGAATAGATGTTGATAATTGTGTGCGCAACGTCAGCCCACGAGAAGGTGATGATGAGCACTCGGCCATTTAGGAATGTTTCTGAGGATGTGAATTTGAAAAAATTATTTTTCCAAATTAGCACCCCACAGTGCTTCGACCAAAAGGATAGGGATGAAAGGAGTATTGTTTTCCAAGCTTCCTCAGAAACTCGTGGACAGTGGGACTCCTGGATGGCCAGGATATCCACAGGTAAATTGTGTTGTAAAAAACTCAGTTTCCTAGCCCAGGATGGGGAGGCCTTGAGTCTGGCGATATTCAACATCCCTAGAGTAAAGGTTTCCCCCATTGCACCTTAGGTGTGAGGGGGTGGGCCCCCGGGCCCACCAGCCTCTTCTAGGTCCCCACAGGCTTTCACAGCAGCATGGGTGTTAGCAGCAACACTATCAGGGTTTTTGTTGATTTTTGCGGAAAGAGTCGCATTGGCTTTGGCCTTCACTTTTTGTTTTCCCAATGTCAGACGAATTTTTTGCAGTGCAGATGAGTTCGGTGCACCGTTGAGCAGGTCAAAAAAAAATTTCAGTTGGGATAGGTCCCAAGTTGGTTTCAACTGGAGCTTGGGTGCAGCGATTGGGTGATATTGAATCTATCATCAGATCCTCAGATTGAGTGGCCCACTCGGCATGGGCTTCCCAATCTGATTGGATGATGGATTCCCAAGTTGCTTCCGCCACGAAGGTCTCCATGTCCTCCTGGCGTTGTGAGTGTGGGATGGCGGTGGTGGCCTTGGCCACTTCCTTGGCCGCGGCCCTATGGGCCTGCTTGGCCTTCTTCCACTCCTGCGGGGAGATGGGCTTTACCAATAGGTAGTAGCCTTGTGCTCCTCACGGGAAAGCCTCCTTGGTGCTTGCGGTTGGTTTGTAGTGCGCCTCTCCGCTGGCCATGGCCGCCAAGGGGTGCTCTTGGAATGTGACGCCCTCCTTGATGGGGCATGCGTGCGCCTTATGGCCAAACGCATCACAGTGGGTGCAAATGGGGGGCGCGCTGTCCACGGTTACCTGGAATGGGTGGGTGGTATGCCCTGTGATATCAATAAAAGTTGAGTGCGGGATCTGGGTTTGGTCCTTTGCGATCCCCTCAGTTGGGGTCAGAACTGCGATGGCTTTGCCAGTGCACAGGTGTGGCATCATCGTGAAGCGTTGCATTTCGAAAGATTGTATTTCGCCATATATGGCGAGACCATCTTTCAGGTGTTGTTCCAAAATGTCACGTTTTACCGTAGTAGGCAAAAAGTCAAACGTGAGGAAAATTTGGTTTGATTTTGTCCATCTGGTGCATTTGGTTTCAATGACCCATTGCCCTTCAGGGAGGTTGACCACTATGCGCACCACTGCAGCCTCGTCTGCTGCTATTTTGCTTTCAAAACCTAGGTCCAGCCAACTGTGCAACATGGAGTGAGGTGCAACGTACACCGCGGTCAGGAAAATTTTGTGTACATCTTCACAAAATTTTTCTCATACGGCCGTTTTTGGATGTCCAGATACACATGGACTCCGAATTTCACCAACGAAAGTGGCTGGGAGTGTGGCGTGTTGATGTACTGGTTGCATCGTGCTTGCCACACGAGTATCTCTGGGGAAATTGTGACCGCCAGTTTTTTGAGATTTTTGTCTATTCCGCCGGATTCTCCGGGGCGTTTTTGAACGTTAGAGGCCGCGGGCCTTCCGCCTGCTCCTCTTACCTTGCTTGCCCAACTGCTCCCTGACATGGGAGCAGACTAATCTCCTCTGTGAGATTATCAAACTAGATTCAGTCTTGAATTGAATAGGTTGCAAAAGTGTTTGCAACGAGAAAGAAAAGTTCCCCAATAGCGACATTGCTTTCATCAGTATGTAAAAAGAAAGGCTTGTCAAATTGGGGATGAATTAGAACAGGGCCTTGATCAAGGCAGTGCGTAGAGAATTGAATGATTGTTCTTGAGCTGATCCCCACTTGAAGGGCACCCCTTTCTGCAACAGGTGAAATAGGGGTTCAGTATATCAGAAAAGTTGGATATAACTTGCTATTAATACCCAACCATGCCAAGAAAGACTTGAATATCCCGCAGAGAGGTTGGAGGAGACATTCGTTGGATGGCTTAAATTTTGTCTGAGAGTAGTTGAATCCCTTCAGCTGAGACCTAATGTCCTAAAAAGTCCATTTCGTTTTTGAAAGAACGAACATTTGGAGGGTTTGAGTTTCAAGAAAGAGCTCTGAATTCATCTGAAACTTCTTTTAGATGGTCCAAATGCTCAGAAAAAGTTTTGGAAAAAATGGTAATATTATCAAAATATACCAAAACACAAGTAAGCTTTAGATCCCGTAACATACTATCCATGGCCCTTTGGAAAGTTGCTGGGGCATTGCTTAGTCCTTGAGGCATATAAGTTGGTTCAAACAACCCTTCACTCAATACCAGCCACACTTGGCACGATCTTATGGTGATAACTCGATTTGACAATATCCACTGGCTAAGTCCATGGCCGAAAATAGGTGGATCCAGCCAACAGCCTAAGAGAATCATTGATCCTAGGTAAGGGATAACAATCTCATTAGTAATAATGTTCAGTCTGCAATAATCCATAACAACTCGATGTGAACCATCTTTCTTCTTAACCAATAACAATGGAGATGCCCAAGGACTATTGGAAAGTTCTAACAATCCCGCCTCCAAAAATTGATGCAGCTCCTTAGTAACCTGGGCTTCTTCTACTTTAGACTTCTGATAGGGCTTTTCACGATTAGAAAGTGATCGCCAGTTTCAAATTTTTACATTACTCCTTCCATCTTCCCAAAATTGTAATTATGCTTAGCAAAAATGTCAGAATAATTGTCTAGCAATTGAAGCACTTGTCTCTTCTGTTCACTAGAGAGGTGTTTCCCAATAGAAGGACCCACAGTAAGGATTTCTTGATCACTTTCCAAATTAAAAATCTTGTAGACTTTCAAAAGGTTTAACATCATAATCTGAGATAAGGGCAGTAACTTGACATAAGCAGTTGGATGTTTTTCAATCTACCAATTTCGGCTCATTGGTAAGTTTTGCTAGTAAGACAGACAATGATCCTGAATAAGAATAATCCAATACTCCAGGACAAGGCAAGAGTTCTTTAACTGAAGGGTTTAAAATGCATTGAACTTGTATAAAATGTCCTTTGTGAATTGGAAAAGCAAAGAAGTGTTAACAATTACCTGTGATTTTGGCGGTATAACTAAGCTTTTGGGGGAGAAAATAGGCATCCCCTCCTCGATATCAGCTGATGTAGGGGTGATTTTACATGAGAATCTCCAACGTGATATTGAAGAGAATAAGACCTTTTGTTTCCTTCTAGCAAACATAACCAATTCAATTCAATTTATTTTAGGTACGCCAACCAGGGGACGTACAGTACCAAACACAACACTCAAAACAACAAAACAAACTACTAACCAGGTGGGAAGCAGAAACTGCTAACCCACCATGGCAGAGGGTGAGGAGGGGTCGGGGGGTTGGTTTTCAGAAAGACCCACCTCGATCAAGGGATGTTGGTTACAGTACCAGATCAGAGCAGAGAGCCAGGGCGTTGGGGCATCCGCATAGTGGGGGCTGAGGTCAGTGTAGTAGGAGTTTTCCACTTCTGCATCAAGATAATGATGGGAAAGTGTTTCAACAAAAGCTGCGAGGAGAACTTCAGCTTTTTTGCGGGCTTCAGGAAGTTGGGTGAAAAGGGATATTGTGGCGGGTGATTTTGGCTGAAGGGTTGAATGAAGCAAGCGTTGCGACATTCATAACATCAATTTCAGCATCATCAAATAGTTTTGAGATGTCAATGCAGGGAGATTCAGGGAATTCAGGGGGGAATAAGATGGTGGGCAGGCCATGCTGGAGCTGAGCCACTGACTGGGCCACCGCGGTGCGTAGTTTTAGGAAATGAGGAGAGGTCACCACAGCTAAGGCGAGCTGGTGGTCACTTTGGAAGGGGGCTGTATTGGGTAGAGTGGCAAAATGGCGAGGGGTAGGGGCTTCATCGAAGTTGGGAAGGAAAAATTATGCCCAACCATAATCGCCTTGGCAGAGAGGTTGACCTGTATGCTTACTAATGAGGACATTACCTGATTCATCAGTTTCAGCCAATAGATCCCATGGATTTCGGTTCACTGGAATAGTGGCGTTTAAATTTGGGTGGGTAGGATTGGGCGAATGGGCAGCTGCTTGGGTGCGAATGGTGGTCCAAGCATTGCTCTGATTGGCTGGCGTAGATTTAGGTGGGAGAGTGAGGATGGAGGTTTTGGGGGGCTGATTTTCCATGTGGGCCCACTGAACGAGATTGGAGGGTGGGAGGGGGCAGCAAAGCGCCCCATACTGAACCTCCAGAGGGGGGCTCTGAAGCTGCAGCAGCAGATATAGCCTGAGGGCACGCTCTTTTTGCATGGTCGAGGCCAAAGCAGAGGGAACAAATCTTCCTACCATTATTGACCTGAGCCCAAAAGAAATGATCAGGCGCTGCAGCCGCACTAGCGCGGGGTGGGATTTGTTGGGCTATGGTAGGGTGGTGTGGTATGATGGTGGCTGTTGCACGAGGAGCAGCAAGGCGTTCCACACCAGATGGAATGGCAAAGATGAGGTTGGTCTGAGTGCCATAAGCCATGAGCCACGCGACCAACTGGTCATACAAAACCTGGGGTGGAAGGTGGGATGGGAGATTTGCAAATGATACCACTAGCGTGGTGTCTGAAGGGAGGCGAGTACGGGTTGTGGGAATGGGGTTTTTTTTATAAATTAGAGGAGTTTATGCTGCCGCTTCAGCATCCTCCTCATATTGGAACCCAACGTCAAAGTAGCCCTTAAAAGGGCGGAAGTCTATAAAGCCATCTGGCGCAAAGGCCGCAGTGGCTAGTTCAATAATTGCCTTATCAGTATATGGGAACAAACGCCCATAGTCCACTCTGAGGCAATAGAGAATGGCAGAGCGAGGGAGGGCGAGAGGATGGGGCGAGAAGGGTGGACGCGCGCCAGGTAGAGCTAAGTCCCGTGGGGGGACAAAATGGTTGGAAGCGGTGGGCGGGCTGTTTGAGCCTGTCCGAACGCACTTGCCCATGGGGCAGAAAACGCTAGGTGGGGGTGCACTGCTGCCCCACACTGGGGTGGCAGGCGGCAGAGCCAAGGACATCAAAGAATAGGTTTGGGCAGACAGCTGTGGATGAATAAACTTAAATTTAAAATCGCTCAAAAGTGACTTCAAGCGGTCCAGCAAACATAACCAATGTCAGGTAGAAGCATGATCAGATATAAGTAAGGGAACTCTATACCCTGAGAGAGACAATGAAGAGTCAGGGTAACTGATAATTCCATCGAATTTTCATAAAAATTGAGTTCCTAAAATTAGGTCATAACCCAAGTTATCGAGTACAATGGCAGGGATTATAAAATTTAATATCCCAATTCTCATGATAAGGGACGAAAAAGTCCAATTAACCGAGTACTCAGAGGTCCAGCCGTGCCATATTCTTCAAAGTGGGAAATATCAGGAGTTAATTTAAGTTGCTTGATGAATTTTGATGAACAACATTCACAAGAGATCCTGTATCTATGATAGCTTTGGCATTGTTTTGATTCACTTAGAAGACAATATGTGTAATGGTGCTTCTGAACTGAGAGGATAAAGCCAACAAGGAGAGCAAGGAATAAGAATAATGTCCTTCTTTATTATACTCAATTGGGCTTTGATGCTCTTGCTTCACACTCATCTCATTATCGAGGTGGAGAACCTTATTGGGCTTATCTCTTTTCTTCTTCCCATCTGCTTCCTTCTTGAAACAACGATACTCAGTATGAAAATATCAATGAAGTAGTTACACTGGATCGCCCTAGTATTCTCAGGCATAGCACAGACTTTAGGGCGACTAGGTCTAGGAGACTCATAAACTTGGGGTTTTTTGGAGAATTGAGGAGTCATTTCCAACAAGGCCTCCTTAATGTCTAAAATACTTCTGAAATTCTTTTTTACAATGATGAGATAAACTTGAAATTTCCTTTTGGAAGAAAAAGCTGACATAACTGCCATAATTGCATCATCTAACTTTAATTAATCAAAAGCCACTAGAGTCTGAGATTTCCTAATATAGTGATGATCAAAGTCTTTGATAGATTCGTTTTTTTGAGGCTGTATACCCATAAAAACCTGTTTTTGAGAGGACAGAGTTTGCTCACTCCCAAATTCTTTGATAAGCGCTTCCTTTACCTGAGACCAGGTAGAACAATTCATCAAGTGGGGTATCATGATATCCTGAGCCAAATGAGTGAGGCAATTTGGCAAATAATTCATCTTCTGGTGATCCGTAGCCTCACTTAGCGCCTTTTCATAAAGATAGAGGAAGGAAATAATGCTGCCTTCCCCCAGTGAGTACTTATCCTTGAATACCGGTTTGAAACTCATGAGGGCATTAGAGGTCAAAAAATGTACTCTGTATTGTTCAAATTTAGTGGAAACATACAGATTGGAGTCCAACGCGTGAGAAGAAAATTGAGGATAAGGACCAGCAGTTTCAGTAAAAATTTCACTAATCCGATGGTTCAGCTCAGCAAGCCCCACTTACTCATCTAATTAGCGGGATAGCTCAGAAATCTGTTCCTGTTGGGCATCATACTTAAGCTCCAGCGTCTCAATCTTTTCTTGAAGCATTTCTCCTTTAGATTCACAATCATTAGTAAGATATCAGTGTCCTTTGCCCATTTACTTAAATTGACTAATTAATCAGATAAAGACTGAAGTGACAAGAGGAAATCAATTGGTACCCCACATGGAGTAATTTTTATTCCTTGGCCAATTTATAGAATTGTTCACGCAAGCAATCCATCATACTCAAGAGATAGTCAATTTTTTTTAAGAATCTGGAATGCCCATCAGCACCTGGAGGCCCCTGAGGTCCTTCAAAGCCTGGTGGACCACAAGGCCCTAGATTTCTGGGGGGTCCCATGGTCCATCAGCAC
>JAKSZP010006358.1:0-11084 GCA_022478985.1 Massospora cicadina | reverse complement strand
CCTCTCTTCTAGTTGAGGTTTGATGGGGAATATTCCTGACACTGCTGTTCTCAGCACATGACTAATAGCAGGGAAGGTGTCTCTTGTTGTCTGGTTGTCAACAGACACTGATCCTAAGGAGTCAGCCCCATTATCTGCACTAGTTGCAAGGGCACCGTGACCCTTTGATGCATTCACAAGTTTCATCATCATTTGTGTCACCAAATCATTACTTGATGTACATGGGTTGTATTTCCCTTCCCTGCTATTAGTCATGTGGGGGCTTGGACCAGTGGGAAGTTTGTTATATGGTATGTCCATCTTAGCATCCTTCATATTATTATTATTTTTTATTTGATATTGGTGCAGGCAAGTTGTCCATTTCTATGTGCTGCACACAGATGGATTGACTTCCCTACGCTTGGGTGGTTGGCCATGGATCACTGCTCTATAATTGCAGTGTGCACTGGCAGTTGGTTGCTCTCTCAATTCTTGTTCAGTTCACTTTTTGATTTAAAAAGTGATGTTTGCAAGAGAGAAAAAAGAGCCAATTATGCTAAAGGAGGTATTTTAAATCAAATTAGGTTTTGGATTCAAAGCTTTGATTTAGATTAACTTACTAATTAGCCAAATAACCACTAATCACTTAACAAAACCATATAAAATATCAAATCAAACTAATTTAAAGTGCTCAGCTGTAACATTATAGCAAATATCATCGAAGTATATATAGAGGTTTCACTCCTTGTATATAAAACTTTTTATTTTACTATGAAAATAATAATTTTTAAAGTTCATAAACCTTCTCAGGCATGCACATAACAACTCACCAAAGTTTCATCATAATCGGTCAAAGGGTGTCGGAGTCTATAGGTCTCGGATATATATAAAAACATCCATATATATATATTATAAAAGTAAAGCGTCTATAAAGTGGCGTTTTCAAAGTAATTTCTTCTTGCGTGGATGGCATATTCAATTGGAGCGTTCACTGCCAGACTGGGGCGCAAGTTTGAATTATGCTTTTTCAGACAAGTTTAGGGTGCCTTGCTGGTGACTCTTGTTGGCCTAATATAAAACATTACCAAACCCCGATACCAGGGCTGAGAACCGAAAAATGCTAAGCTTTTAAGAGAACTATCATTGTCTGAGTTTATTTTTGGTTTACAGTTGGATCGCATTTTCCACGTTTTGGTAGTGAATTGTACTCGGATTGGCCTACCTTGAATGAGTTGAAATTAGTATTAACCCTCCAGTCGCAGGCGATTGCTCTTTTTTTGTATAAAATCGCGGGTGATTTTTATTAATTATTTATAATAGTTATAAGGATTGTATTAATAAAGTGTAAAAAGAAAACTTACAATTTAACTGCAAACATGAAATTTAATAAGACTCCCGATGCTTAAATATCATAAAATTTATAAGCTACTCGATAATAGCGTGCCGCGGCGGAATCGTTAGAATAAGTGAAACGCGCTATGAGCGTTCCCCGTGGTTAGAAGGTTGAAGTTACGAACAACCAAAATTATAAGGCGTTTTTTACGGTTTTCACGGCGTTTTTTAAAAATAGAACATAACTTTTTTCGGTTTTCACAGCGCTTTACACTATATTCTGCACTTTTAGATTTCAAAAAAAAAATTTGCTTATTACATTTTAGCAATTTATTATAAGAAATCTCCAAAGATTAGGAGATTAAAATTCAACATGTAAAAGATAATGTGAAAACCGTAAAAATAATGCTCTAACAATAAAAGTTGTGTAAAACTTGTAAAAAAAACGCTCTGAAAACGGTAAAAAACGACGTGAAATAATATATAAGGAATGCTTATGAGCTACGATAAGTAAAACTGATGTTTATATAAATACTTTATTTTTATAAAAATCATCCTGGTTCCTACAGTTGATTTGAAAAACTGATCTATACTCAACTAGATATGATACCGTTTTATAAGTGTTACTTTTAGGAATATAGATCTAACTTTTGAATAAAGAGTTGCCGATGATTTCATCTTATATTGGATTTAATAATCTGACTTGATAAATGATAGGATCCGCAGATTTTCAATTATAAATCTAAGTACAGCACGTGTAGCGTTGATGATAAGCCTTTTGCTTGCCTTTGGAATTGCAGCGACAAGTATCGATGAGTTAGTCCCACTTAACTTAAATAAGGTTATAAACTGCTACAAGCACCGCCTTGCTGGCCTGACGCACACTCCAATCCCTCATCACTTTCCTTACCTTTCATTCAACATTGAAAAGGAGGGCTTTTATTTGGGAAAACCCGAAACTGTGACTTTCCAGAAATTATGCTTACTACCCTCCATTTGTTTGACAAAGGTTACTCAACAGATTGAAAAGGCTGCGTTTATAGAAGGCTCACCTTCCTCACTTTCTGCCATCATGTCAATTGTATGGCCAGTCACGAGTCTTAAAAGGTGCTCGCTTAAGCCTGCTAGTTCCAGCAGAGATATCTTACTACCCCTTAAAAGATCATCTCGTGTCGTGTTTAGACCTCTATACTGGGTAATCTCTGGAAACCTAGTATCAATGAGATTAGACCAAGAACTAATTCAAACCAGCCACAATATCACTATTGGCATTCCAATTAGAAAGACGAATGGAGATCTGGAGGGGATTTTTGCAGTTCAATAGGCCATAGATTGATATTATATTTTTACAGTGGTTATTTTACATCAATAACTTTACTTTTTATTCATGGCATCAAGTGTATTATCTTAATCCTTATAAAATATACTATTAGTAAAATAGTTATATGGTCTGCTCAAATCAAATTGAAGTCATTTTTATAATTAATCCAGATAGTTTGTAGATAAAATTTATTACAAGGCAAAAGAGTCTTTATTTTCCAATATTAATTTATTTACTAATCTAATGTTTAAAAACAACTTTTACAAAACTATGACTAAAGTTTTTAATTTTATTGGATATAAAAAAATTGTTGGCGACTTTTTCTTTCCTCTCAGAAAAACTTTCTGAGCAAATTTACTAAAGTAAAAATAAATTAACATTTGACCTCCTGCTGCCAATCCCACCCCAATATGCTTAGATCCCCCATCAGCTGCTCCAGTGTGGGACAGCAGCAAAACTCCCCCAGATTTTCTATCTGGTAGAAAATGTTCTCAGACTGGTTTTCCCTGTTCTACCAAATTCTTGGGTCAGTTCACCATGCCCAAAGATCTCAATAACTACCTCATGCATACCCAAGCTGTACCCTATTGCACCCTGGTGCTCCCTCAGTTAACTATACATTTTAGCCTTTAAGTTAATCATGGGAAGTTATTCCTATATAATGTTACAAAAATAATTGAATTAGCTCAGGTTTTGATCCAGCCTGCCAGCTTTATCATTATTTACCCCTATAAGGGTTTTTGACTTCAGTTTCACTTATAAAACTGATACCACCACTTCAGCTAATGCACCTCTGGTTTTCCAGGGCACCTCTATCCACACTACTCAGACCCACCTTCCAGCAGGCACCACTTTGGTGGTTCATTTCAGTGGTTTACCTACTAACCTTCCCCCTAAGGTGCTCCATCAGGAGCTAATAGAAGGTTTGGCAGTATATGGCTCCAACCCCATCCTATAATTTATGGTCCCAAATGGGCCACATACCTTGCTAGGCCTCAGGCATTTGCCATGATTAGCCCTTAATTTATTAAAATTTATTTAATGATTCTTACCCAAGCCATAATTTCTGCTGCCAAAGACTAATTATTCTGGCCCCATATTAAAGGCAGGCAGACTATTTGGTTATTTTCTTTCAATTTAAACCACTCAAAATGTAAGTGCCTATTTTTTACAGCTTCCACCAGCTCTGAGACCACCTCTGCCAGATTTCATTTCACTGCCAACTCTACAATTTTTTGGTATAGGGTAATATTCTACCCTCACCTCCCCTGAAACCTGTTGCTGCAGAAAAGCTTTCAGCTTCTAATCAGGGCCCTCACCTGCCAGTGCCACAGATGCTACCACCAATCAAGAAACAACTTGATATAAGTTAGATCCCAAGCTTCTCCTAATTCAGCTAATCCACAGATATATGTCAATTCCTCCATTCAGTTCATCTGAGAACCCTTGGTCTTATTAGCTGAGACCAATGAATCAGCAATCTTATTGCCCCTTTTTATTCCAAATTGAGAGGTTCATCAATTCTGAATAGTATTAGTGTCCCCCTCATTTCTATGCCACCAGATGAGCGCTGATATGTTCCAAAATAACTTATCAACTTGCTGTAGAAGCAGCTGCTATGCCATATTATCATCCCCTCTACAAAGCTGTCACCAAATTGGTGGCTTTGCTTGCAAAAAGACTCCATCTTCCATTATCTCCTCTTCATTATTATGGCAATAAATAATAATATAAAACTTCTTTACAAAAAACCAATGATGGCATCCAGAACATGGCAGTGGTAGCATGGAATCACAAAGTTAATACCACCTGAACCAATATTGCCACATTAGCAAACTTCTTAACGTTTGCATCTTAGCATAAAAAGCTTTTGCCCTATATTTTGGCATATTTTTACAACTGACAAATTCTATGAACAACTGCTTATTATCACCCTTGAACAACATACTTTCAATACCCCTAAACCCCTGCTCTCCACCTGGGCCCATGCTCTGCTCTTGGAAGAGGAAAATGCCACTGAAGTTGAGCCCCCTCAATCCCACATCCCCTTCTGCTATAGTAGTATATGCAATTCTCTTCTGCCCTACGTGGTTTTTGTGTTTGTTTTATGTGTCTTATATGCCCATCTCTCTTCCTATTTTGGGTGGTTCAGTTCACTTAGTTATAAGCTTTATAAAAATTTTATTCAAGGTGGGCCAACCTGGGGATGATACCACACCAATTAAGGAGAATCAAAGAATATAGGAAAGGAAGATAAAACCTGAGAAACCTACATGTGTGGTGCATGATAGGCGAGGAACTCCATGGACTGCCTTGCTATTTGGTATCTTGTTCTGGGGCATTGGTGCACAATACCAAACAGTCATTATTGTTCCCTACCCAAATTTCATCTACAAGGATTGAACTTGGGGAGGCAGCGGTAATGAGTACATACTCTATCACTAGGGTACCCTCCCCTTGGTTATGATCATTTAGTTTGGGTTTTAATTCTATTTATTTTGCTCTTCAAGCTTCAGTACTGTCCATCCCCAAATCAGCATACCTCAAATATATTTAAATTTAAATTTTAAATAAACTTATTTGTGAGCAGAAAATTATATATCATGTGAATTGTGTCAAGCTTTTC
Source organism: Massospora cicadina (assembly GCA_022478985.1). Classification (NCBI taxonomy): domain Eukaryota; kingdom Fungi; phylum Entomophthoromycota; class Entomophthoromycetes; order Entomophthorales; family Entomophthoraceae; genus Massospora; species Massospora cicadina. Next base: position 5,826 of record JAKSZP010006358.1, on the reverse strand, counting down.
TTTTAGCTGCTTAGATATAGGGTGCTGTTATTTAAATGCTAGCATATGTATCAAAATACATCAGTTAATTTTACTAGTGTCCTAAAATAGGTATAGATTTCATAAAAACACAGTAACAAATAGTAGTGGCATAGGATTTAAGATATTAGATAAAATTTAATAGTATAGCTGACTAGTAAGTTGAATTTGGTATTTTTCGTTACTATGACCTATGTAGTGTCAAGAAGATTTGGATAAATGTCTTATCAAAATATTATGGCAACTATATCAATAGCAATTATAACAATATAATAATTAAAAAAGAAATAATGTTGCCAATAGATTTTCTCTAATAATTTAGAGATTACGTTGCTATAAAATCTGTAAGTGATGAATCAATGTTATCATAAAATTTATAAGTTAGTTATTCTGTGCCAGGGGAGGACACCCCAGTGGTAGAAAGGGACCTCTACCGCTGCCTCCCCGAGTTCGATTCCGGTAGAGGAACTTTGGGTAGGGGACGACTATGACTATGTTGGCATTGCGCACCAATGCCCCAAACCGAGATAGCGAATAGCAAAGGCGGTCCATGGAGTTCCTGGCCTATCATACGCCGCGCATGGAGGTTTTCCGGATTTATCCTCCTTTCCCATTCATTCGATTTCCCCAACCGGTGCGGTATTGTCTCCAGGTCGGCCCACCTCGAATAAAAATTAAAAAAGTAAGTTATTCTGTGCCATAATCTACCTTTCTGTCTAAAAATATTATATTTAGGTAGAATATGACAATTCTATTACCTTAAGGGGGCTTGCTTTAGTAACGTGTTGAATTCATAATTTAAGGTTCTACTAAGGTATTTTCTTACTATTCAAATAGTCTTGCTTAAAATTTTGATAGCTCGTATTTAGTTATAGAAGTTGTAGCTTTGGGGTCTGATTTATAGATAGAAGTCCAAAACAAATTTACGTATATTTAAATATTTAAACAAGACGCCATTAGCCATTTTATAATATTAATGTATATGGCACATACCAAATACACTATGATTACCATAGATAAAAAGATGTACTTACTCTTACATTTAAATGAGGCTACAAAAAACAATAACATTTAATACAAAATTCGATGTTATGTTTTTGTAAAAATAAAGTTCAGACATTAATTTTAACTTGAGGATTAAGTACTCTTTACCACAATTTTATCTATACTATGTGGTCACTAAAACTTAAATGGGTTATTGTATATGAGATGAAGTACTAGTTGCTATCTTTCATTGAAAAGGTTAAAAATCTTCCATTTATTCAATAAGCAAAGATAGTGGATTTTGATGTTTATAATCTTCAACTGTCTCTAGTATCTACTCTATCTCATGCTAAACCATGTATGGTTGAATGCGCACCACCTTTTTCATTACCAATTTGCACCTACTTTCTGTTGGTGGTTTAGCTATTCATTATAAAAATTTCACCTAATGCTCACAAGATCCTAGTGCATCGTCTTGAAGAAGCTCGCCTATCTACAAAAGTTTTTGTGCCCTTATAAGCTTTTCCATATTTTTCTCTCCAAATCTATTGTGCTCAATATTTGCTCCTAACTTCATGAAAAGCAAAGTATTGACCTTGCAAATAATTTTTTGACATGATATATGTCCTATGGCTGAGGGTAAGTTCAAAGTATGAGATCATAGCGTGATAAGCTTAAATGATTATGGGTGTGGATAGTTTTTGCATAGGTTGGATAATAAAATCAACTAAATCTAAAGATGAATTATTGTAGATGGCGATCAGTAATTTTAATATAGATTGGCCAATTAAATCAACTGATTGATATTATATATATTGACATGATATATGTCCTATTTTACTTTCTAGAAAGGCACAACATTGGCACAGTATAAACAATCAGTTAGTCATTACCCATAATAATGGTACACTTACCTGATGGGTGATGACATATATCATGCACTTAAGCTTTTTACCATAAGGTAAAAGCTCTAAATCGTTTTTGGTAATTAACTATACTAACTTTTATTAAAATCAATGTTTTTTGATATTGGCTTAGCATAAGTGCAATGCAGTTTCCATAACACTGTTTTAATATATAATTAGATAACATTAACTAATTGCACCAGTGTTTTACCAACATCATTCTTGTAAAATATAAGCTCCCATCACTCATAAAATAGATAAACATTGATAAAAGTATAAGATTAAACTCAGCATCAATACCGCACCACTTTGCAATGTTGTAATAAGTGGCTTTACAGCTTTAGTCATTATGTCTTTTGTTTCAATATATATATAGTTAGGATAAATACATGCCAAGAAAAAATGGCCTACAAATGTGGGTGCTCTAGCAGCCATAACAGTAGGCACAGCCGGTGAGCTGCACCTTATCAGAGTTGGGTGGGTGTAAGGTGAAAGGTTCCTTGATATCTTGGGGTGGCTGTCCTTAACAGTCAGGTTGAATAGTACCTGGATGTTCCCCTTTCATTAAGTGAAATAGATGAGACTCTCAGGAAGCTTTCAACTTTGTATAAACATAAACTTCAGAGATTTATATTAATTTTAAATAGTAGCCAAAGAATAAGAGCTTTTCAATGAAATATTTTTAATGTAAATATTTAAAACAATAAGCCATCACTGACCATAGGAAGGGCGCTGGGCTTTTGAGGGTAAGCCAATGGGAGGGGAGACTTGGGTCAACAATAATAGCTAGTTGGAAACTATTATTTTTAATGAGTTTGCTTGTGGATTTAATCTGCCCATTTTGATAATATGTAGCAGTTGTATTTGATTGGTAGTATTTTATGGGTACAATCCTTATTCCAGGCATCACATTTAACTTTTCTGCTACCCAAACACAAAAGGATCAAATCCTGTTGCTTGACTTTTTGCACCTGAAGTTGAACCTAGGTGGGATCTATTAGGTAAGATTTTTGCATCCGGGGGATACCCCAGGTATCAATTTTCCAATTGAGGGCGCCCCTGCGTGGGCCCACTGTTTAGTAAGTGGTTTATCCCCTGCAACAATCATCTTAGAAAATGTTCTAAATTCTAAGCCTTTTTGGTTTATCTTCTCCAGATAGTGTTCTGCTGATTCCAAAATGGTAGTTGGAGTAGCTTGTGAATTTTCTCTGAGGTTCAAGGGTGCAAACAAAGTAGGACTGCTGATACCCATCTCTCATACAGAGCATAACTTAGATCAGAAAGATGGGTGTGAGGGATAGCCCTAGGACTGACCCCCTTTTAGTTCCAGAGGGATTTAGGTTTTTATGCAACTTAATAACTGGTTCTGGAACCTTACATTACCCTTTTTTTGAAATGGAATCTAACCCCCTCTATGGGGCCAGAACTGAAATATAGTTCTTTTGGATAACTGGTAATTTGAGTGCTGCAATAAAGATGGCTTGGATGAATACGAAGTGGGAGCTTTAGGATTTCCAGTATGGAATTAGCAATTAACTCCTACCAGTAGGCACAAACTTTGTAAGCATCCAGCTGTTAACATAAGCAAATTATCTTTCAGGACACTATATGATGAATACTGCGAATTGCTCAAATGAAGTCCAGGATTTTTCCCACTTCAGATTTAGGGGCTCATTCTATCATGCTAGGCTCAGATTCTTCCGGCTTCTTGCCTTTAAAAGGGTGATAAAAAAGAGGCTTAAAAAGAGTTGTGAATTTTCCATTGTGGGCGAAGTTCAACATGAAAGATCTGTTATTAACCACCTTATGATTAGGAAAAAGGCATTTTTGTTTAAAAAACCAAATTATATCAAGGCACTTTGATGTGCAAATTCTTGGTATCAATCATGATTAGATACCTACTCAATAGTCTGAGCTGCACGACGTTTTTTGTCTGCAAACCGTTTAGCATCATTAGTATATTTGGTCAACTGTTGCTGGACCTGTGGTGCATCTTTTGTTTGTGCTTAACGAAGTTGTCTGCAACTAGGATATTACTAACAATTTTTGGGCCCAAGGGTGAAGGCGGGATTGCAACTCAAGTTAGTATACATTGGCAATACCCCCGAGGACACATGTAGTAAGTTATTGTATTAAAACTGGGGTCAAAGAAAGGTCTGCTGCCTATGTGTCCTGGGAGGCAGTAGTATAGCATCAAAAATAATTTTTTCATGGACTAGTTGGTTCATTCTGTTTGACCAACTTTTTTAAGGATAGTACACCAATGATTTGCAGGATTTGATTTTCAGCATATTGTACAATGCCTCCCAAAACTTGAGGCAATTTGAGGTCCTCTATTTCTGACTACTTCCTAAGGTAAACAAACAAAGAAAAACATGAGACACAAGAAATTGTGCAATTTCTTCATCTGTAATGGTTTTCAAGCAGGGGATGAAGATTGCATATTATGTTAAATGATTCGCCACCACCATAACTGCATCATACCGCTGGGACACTATAAAAGCCCACAATAAAGTCCACCAAATTTAATGTCTATGGCCCTTCCATCTGTTGAAAAGGGTGTAGGAAACCACTTCTCCATGTTTAGCCAGATTAGGAGTGGCACATGTTAAACACCCTTCTACCCACGCAGGGATATCTTTTTTAAGGCCATTCCAGTCATAGCCACGCTTTATTAGGTTAATAATTTCGTCACATCAGGGTGCCCCTTGATGGAGATCATGATGTTACCTTATGACATTGGAATGTAAATCAGAAAGAACCCATACTTTTTCATGGAAAATAAACTACTCATCCTTTTAAGAATAACATCCAGATGGAGCCTTACAACAACAATATTAGACTTAAGGTCAAGAACTTTGGCATCATATGTGTAAGTCTTGGGGAGTGTCCTTTGGCTCTTGATTGAGCTATCTTTCCGTTCTAAAATAAAAAGACACCAAAGAGGATGGTGGTACCCCTTATCACCCAGGGAGATCTCGCTCACATAGTTGATGAGCGATGGGTGACAGCCCATCCGCTTCAGATCCCACCCCCAATTCCCTCACTCACCTCAGCAGAACTGTTGTGGGGAATCAGTGAAATCTGTGCCAAGATTATCGAACTGAAATTGGCCAGATCTAATTTGGGTGGCAATCTGGCTGATGGCTGAGATTCAAATGGCTGTAAAAGCATGAAGAATGAGATATTGCCCAGATCGCCCAATGGTTCTGATTTGATCCCTAAAACAGTAGAACAAATATTGGGTGCTATCAATGAGGGTTTGAAGCCCTCTGATAGTAATTTGGGCATTGCGCCCGATGCACTACTGCTGACCAAATGAATGGTTAAATGACCAAGCGCGGGTGGGTTGGCCACCCCAAACCCATTCCCAACCAAATGGTCCCATCCCTATATGGGATGGCCTTGGGGGATTCCCACCACTCATCGGGCCAAATGCCGTCATGATAACCATCATAAATGAAGTCAAGCCTTGGTCCAGATGCTTGAGGTCGAACTGACAGAGACTTGGCCCACCACCAAATTTTGCAATATTGGTTTCCAAAGAATAAACCCCCCACTCCCAACCAATTCTCCAGTTAGGCCAAATTTGTGGATCCTGACCACACTTTATCACTACCCAATTGAACACTATTTAATCAGTTGCAAGGCACTGAGAAAATTGTTGGTCAATTTTCTTACTTTCTCTCTCAAATAAAACTTTATTAAAGAACCCAAATTTTTATTTCTTCCTTCCTGACCACATCCCAGATAGCATTTTGCTGGTGGTCCGCTGCTCCACACTCTGGGTGGGCCTTACCAATTCTTTTTGTTACCATGGCTCCCTCCATTACCGATTGGTTTCAATGAGTCTAACATTTTTGGGTCTACAACCCTGTCCTCATGACCTTCCAGCAACAATATACAGGGATCTTATGGC
>JAKSZP010006357.1:0-11136 GCA_022478985.1 Massospora cicadina | reverse complement strand
AACATTCTTTTGTACCTACTCTTTTTAGCAATATAGATACTCCGGAATGATTATATAATTGAAAAGATATGGAATTATTCTAAGCCATCTTTTGTGAAAATTTAGGAAAACCACTAGTTCCCTTGGCAAAGTGATGCTATGAGCCAAAATGGAAATAGCTAACAATGATGAGGATATGTTGGACCTTGATATGGGGTGCTGAAGTTACATTTTGGAATTGTGATTCTCATGGACAGTGTACTAACAATTTCACTTAAAAATACAAATTACTTTAATAGCTACCATCAATTAATGAAGACCAGGATAAAAACTTCCAATAGAGTATAATAATTTATCGCTGGCCATCACTTAGCCCTCTCTCAGCCATTGAGATGTAGGAACAATCAAGTCAATACACCTTCTAACCAACCAACTTACCCCAAAATAAATTATTTGATAATCTAAAAAAAGATTTTGAGTTAGCAAAGGAAGGTTATGAGATTAGTTCTAAACCCTATGCTACTCAAATTGATGAACTTATAAAACGAGGAAAGACAAAAAACAGATGACTTACCCTACTAAAGAACTCAAGGTGGCATTACTTCTGAAAGCCTTAAATAATAGTTTTTTATGATGTAGGAAAGATATTAATACAATGATTGACCAAGTTGGTATTACTGCTCTTACATTAACAAAGACCAATCACTTTCCTGATTGCACTCATTTATCATAAGTAAAATGCGTGAGTTCATGCTATATTTTTAAATTGCTGCTCCTGTAAGCGCAAGATCTATCCAATATAAAAAACTGAGGATTTTACCTGATGTGGCACACTGCAAGCGTTATGGTACTTCTTGGCCTGATAAAACTTTTAATGAAGAAGATTATAGAGCTTTATCAATGTGATAAATACACTCCAACTCAATGATACTGCAATCTTTATACCTAACAAAAACTATCACTTTTTTATTAATAATAGTTTCCTCAAGTTAAATGGCGTTGTGCTTGAGTATGAGGAACATATTTTTTGACTCATGGACAAACGATGCCTTTGAACTACTCTCAAAAAAGCAATGTTTCACTTTTAAAATGAAGCAAAGTTAATAATTATATAATGACAGATTGGTACAAGAAAATTCCAACAAGTTAGACAATGTAGTCAACCCCCACCTTTATCCATCTCTTAAAATAGAGGTATCTTTTGTAAGTGGGTTGACCAAAAATCAGTTTTATTATTTACTTGATTTATGGTTTAGCTTATAATTTGACAGGGTTTAAACAACTGTATAAATTTGGTTCTCCTTGAGCGCCCCAACTTTATAGGAAGTTTTCAAATTTCTATGGAACTACTGTTGGAAAATCCTCTCTGGGACCATCATTTTATTAGATGCTAAAATAGAGGATTGAAGATTAGTGTATTGCCCCATTAGGTTGGGACCACATAGTGCTAATAATGGAGGATTAAATACTTAATCTTCACCTTTAAGTCTTGAAGGCACCTCTATGGCTGGATTGTTAGTTTTCTCTTTTTGGTAAAAAGGGGAATTGGCAACCCCCGCCCTCCCACTACACTTTGAGGGGACATCACACATACCATGGATGAGCGCTGGGTCTGCGCCCTTTTGGAAAGGGGGGCAAGATAGCCATGCCCTGGGACAACCCTGCTCTTAAGTTAGACTTATCCAAGAATAATTCCTTGTGTGCCAAGATATTTTTCAACTTTGAGAGAAGGGTCATAGGGCCCAGGCCACCAAACCCCTCACGCCCACCCAGCCCCAAGTTGCCACCAGCTGAGGAGTTTTCTACTAATAACCCCAACATCACCCTCCTAAAGCGCCCCAACCCTAAAACGGTTCCAAAGAACGATTGGCTGTCAAAACAAGTTAAAGAGAGATATCTCACCTCAACAACTATTCCTAACCACAATATCTCTCAACTTCTATCAACCCAAAGATGAAGCAAAGATGAATCACTTAGCTGCATTTTGGAAGACCACCTCAGAGTCTGTCCTCAATACTAATCTTGTTTTTTGTCATTAGCTCCATTTTATAGCTTAATCCTGTTCTCTGTGGAATTCATTCCACTAAGCCACCCGTTTAAATTTTTTCTGTTCAACTTGGAATCAATATCCAAATCATTCAGCTCTACTTTATTAAAATTTAAATTTTAAGTCTGGAGTATATACTATTGCGGCCTTATCAGGAGGCATTTCAATCCAAAAAGTGTTTGGAATAATAAAATCTCGCTGCCTTAAGAACAAAAAGGGTTTATTAACTTGTGGTACCAGGGCTAATTTTTTAAGTTTTGCTAAAGATAAACCAAAATTACTTTCCAACCAAAAATTAAAAAGCTTTTATTTTTTGTCTTTACCTATTAAAATGCCTACTACAATGGGCTCCTCTTAACTTAGCCCTCTTGGCGACTTGTAGAATTCCTCCAGGGCATGATACTTCCCCAGTCTGCGGCTGTGATATCAACCACCACTTGAGGGTATCAAGACTTGTTCGCCATGCAGACTACCCTCCTGCCTGAAGTATCTTCTCTCTCTGTTAATATGGCTGAAGGCTTGCAGCCGCTAATATCTGAGACGTTGTCAACCTCCCAGCCTCTCTTTCCACCTGGGGGCTGCCCAAGCTAGACCTTCAGTTGCCCTCACGACTACTTTTGGTATGTCTTTGGGACCTTTGATAAGTTTTTGAATCTGTATTTCCCTTACCTTTCATCTATTTCCTCACTTATTAGAGTCATCTAAATAGCAGTGCCCCTGAAATTCTGGGTGTTCTCATGATTCATTGAGAAGTTGAGTCTGCAGTTAAATAAAACTTTTATTATCTGTTTCACTGATATAATCAGCCAACCAAAGACTTCTGCAGCTTCCACCTTGGCCCAAAACCTAGACGATGCAATTGATTTTACATTCACTCTTACCCTCACAACCCTTTGCAAAGGCCATTTTTGTCCTCTGATCCTTTAGTGCACTATTACACACATGTTGTCAAGTCCTTATTGCGCGGACTGCTGAGTCTTTCCCTCCAGTCTCAGCTTGTCTTATGGCATGCAACACGACCCTGGTAGGATCTATTCCAGGCCCACCCATTAAAGCAGTTAAGCAGCTCCTACCGCCCTGAATAAATTTTAGCTGCATCTTGCAGATAAGAAGTCTACAAACATAACATAGTATAAGGCTAAGTGTACCCTGGAACTTCTTGACGCCATTAAGGAGATGCCCGCAAGTGAACAAGGATCCTCCTCTGATCAGCATTGACAGTAGGAAGCAATTAATGTCACGGTTGCTGCATTCTGGGGCCCCCTCATACCTCTATTGTTTCACACCCTGGATGGCTTGACAATTATAAAACACTTCCTGTGGCCTATGACTTGGCCTCATCACTGTGTTCTAATGCCCCAGGTACGACTAAATAAGCTCCAAGTAGAACTAGAGCCCCAGGCACCCTGCAAGGAACACAGAGGCCCAGCACGGTCATCAACGGGAACAATAATGGCAAGTGCTGGGAGTAGGTAGGGTAAGATGTGGCTTTCATGTGGCGTGACCAAGGAAAGCTCATGGAAACATGGGTGAGTAGCTAACACCGGAACCCAGAGAGGCGCCCTGGAAGGGTCCTGTAGTGGCCTGGATGAAGAGTAGGATGGAAGCTAATGACTGTGACCCAACCTGTTCTTGTGGGTGCTTCCACTATCCTTCAGGGGGGAATATATGCAGGAAGGGGGAGGCAAGAGTTGGGAATATCATCTGTCACACTACTTTCCTATGAGGCAGGGCGCTGCAAAAGCAGGTCTCAGTGACAAGAGTGGGGCAATCTTGATTGGCTTGGCTTCAGCTCATCTGTCTACAATAATCACTGCGGTTTTCTAGGTTGGCCTGAAACCTGGATAGCGGCCAGTAGATTACGTGGGCTTACACTGGTGCAGCAAAAGGCAAGAGCACTCATGTACCAAAATGAAGGACTGACCCAAAAGGGCTGCGATGGTTCCCGCACAAAAAGGGCCCAGAGAGCAAACTTTGTCACAAAAACAAACCGGAGAGACCAACTCCATTAACAAATCAACAGCGAGGGTGGCCTCTGCTGCACAGGGGGCTTCAGCCTCTTTTGCAGCGGTGGCTGCTTATGGATTTGTTGTTGGAACCAAGCTTTTTCAAAGTGGGGAACTCCGGCCCATCCAAGGATCTGATGACGAGCATGGTGGAGAGCCTCAAAAGTGTTCACGCCGTGGAATTGAAGACTGGGTGGTCAAAGGAGATGATCATGGTAAGGGTGATTGAGGTGTGTGGGTTCGCCCCACTCCATATTTCATGTTTAGCTCCTGGGTTAAAACTTATGACCTTCAGTATAAGCTTCAAAAGGAACAGGTTTTGGCTGCCAGTTTGAGCACAAAGAACGAGGAGGCTGTATGTCTTGACATTGGCACCGAGATTGGAAGGTTCATTCTGAGGGACGTACCACCTGTGATCACTAGAGGGGCCATGATGTCTCAGCTGAAAGGCTTTGGCAGAGTGATCTCCTTTAATGAGAACAAGCTGGTAAAGAACTTGAAGCAGAAGGACGGTATCTTGAAAAAGTTCACCATAGGATCTGGGGACTGGGTTATGAAGGCTGAACTTTCAAAATCATATGGGGAGTTACCTCGTTCAGTCACTGTGGGGACCTGGAGTGTCGCTGTGGTACCGCTGGACAGGTGCTTCTTGTGTGGTGCGAAGGGCCACGTCAGAGCCAAATGTCCTCAGGTTCAACCTCCTGTGGCAGTGGCCAAGCCCAGCGGGCCTACGCGGGGGTGTCAGTAATGGCACCGTTAGAAAAGGACAAGTTGGCTCTCCAGAAGGCGTTAGAGAAGCTAAATGAGATGTCGGCCAAAGCAATGGAGGAGGCAGCGTCTGGAATCACTTTGGAGGAGTTGACTGGAGTGCTAAAAAGTGTGAGGAAGGTCAACAAGGAGTCAAAGCGGACCCAGAAGGCGAGGGAAGCCGTTAGACTCCAAATCGAGCTAAGTGGCGCTTTGTCCCAATCTGCAAAGGACATTTTGGAAATGGCTGCTTCCCAAACGGATGGGGTTCTCCCCATCACTCAATTGCATAAGAGGCGGGCGACCATTAGGGATGTAGGTGGGACAGAGCGCGTGAGGCCCGTAGGGGAAGAGGCGGAGGTGAGGGAGGTGTTGCCTGCTAGCAATAGTGGGCCAACGCCTTCTAACCCAATGCCTCCAACTGAAAGTGGAGGGGTCTATCAAGGACCCTGGCAATGTTAAGATTCCGGAGGCTGTTGTGACCAAGCAGCCTCCACCCCCGGCCAGTCTAGTACTGGAAAGGGGAGGAAGAAACGTGGTCCCGCTAAACCAGCTGAGGTGGAAGAGGATGGGGACCCCCCAGATCCTGACACTGAAGCCTCTTCAGTTTTGAACCTATGGCGATCAGGGTTGAATTTGCTAATGCGCGGGGTCTGAATGGACTCAAGCAGCGGCAGCGGGTGAAACTTTGATTGCAACAACATGGGATAGATATTGGCTTCCTCACTGAGACTAAGTCCAAACCTGGGGTGGAAGAGGACTGGGCTTTCCAGTTTCCTCTGAAACAATCATTTTACTCTCACTTGGTGGATCAACCAAACTCAGACTCGCCCTTAGGGGAGGGAAAGAGGGAGGGAGAGAAGCCAAAGGGGGGTATCTTGGTCTGGTGGGCGGACAAGGTTAAGGTGTTGGATAAAAGAGTATTGGTTCCTGGAAGAGCAGTGGCAGTGATGTCACTGTTTGGAGAGGAATCAATTTGGTTTATCGGCATTTATGCGCCCAATTCTGGATCTGAACGGAAGGCCTTCTTCCAGAAGGTCAGCCTGAGGATCCAGGAGGAAGGCATCAGGGGTCAGTAGTGCTGGGGGGAGACATGAACTGTGTCTGCTTTAGGGATGACAGGGTTGGGGCTTCAGGCAACTGGAGTTCTGATCCTGGAGCCCACGAGTTGGCCAGTTTAATTATTTGACCTCAGCCTACTGGATGTGTGGAGAGCTGGCCGTGGTGAGGAGGGGGAGACTGGGTGGACTCACATTCAGGGGGATCATTTCTCCCACATTGACCTTGTGTCAGTGCCCCAGCCTCTCCTGAGTCACTGCAAGTTGATCCTTCAGAATCATGATCCAGGTGCTTCAGACCACAGGCCCCTGGAACTGCAGATCAGTGACCCTCAGGTTGCTTCTGCAGGGAAAGGGATCTGGAGACTGAACCCTGAACTCTTGAAGTGGAGTCCACTTCAGGATATCATGAGGAAGAAGGTGAGGTGGTGGAGAAGCCAGATTGTGGGGAAGCCAGATGCACCAGTAAAATGGTTGCAGATGAAGGCTGATCTCAAGATGGCTTGTGAAATCTTTGGGAGGCAGCTAGGGGCCATGCGTTCAAGGTATGAAACCTTGGAGAGGAGCTTTGAGAGTACCTGCAAGCAGGCCATGGTCATGGGGGCATCTGCCTACACAGCCAAGGCTGAATTGTATGCAAAATTGATGGGAGCCTTCATGGTGGATCGCCTCAAACAAAGGAAGTCTAGATGGGATGAGGATTCTAACAGCAATGTGGCCCTACTCCTCAAGGCAGTAGGGGCATTCAGACCCTCGGCGAGGATCTTGTCACTTTGTGATGGGGGAGTTGAGGTAAAGGATGCAGCTCACATGGCTGAGGTGGCCAAATCCTACTATGAGGACCTTTATGGCCCCTCTGAGAATGACCTGGAGGCATCCAAAGTACTCTCAAGCGGACTGGGGGTACTACCATAGAGACTCAGCTGCACCTATATAGCAAGATCTGTAAATTTGAGGTGTCGGACGCCATCTGCAAAGGCAAGAATGGCAAGGCTCCCAGAGAGGATGGGTTGATCTTTGAGCTCTTCAAGTTATTTCTGGCAGAAATGCCTGAGATGCTTGCTGAGCTTTACAATCAACTCCAAGCCTCCGGTTTAATCAAGCCAGCATTTTTAAAGGGTGTGGTGGTTTTGTACAATAAGGCGATCCCTCCCTCATGGGGACTATCGTCCTTTGACTCTGATTAACGTTGACTATAAGATCTTAATGAAGATCCTAACCAATCAACTAAAGGGGGTTGTGGCGGACGTTGTAGGGAAAGAGAAGAATGGTTTTATCCCAGGACGCTCAATTACTGACAACTTGATGCTGCTTCACCTGATAGAAGAGTTGGAAAGTAAACAGTATGACCAGAGGGGGTGGCTACTGTTTCTTGATCAAGAGAAGGCGTATAACCGGGTAAATCATGAGTTTCTTTGGGAAGTGTTAAGTAGGGTTGGAATCAAGGGGAATTTGTTGAGACTGCTTAAAGCGATTTATGATAAGGCCTTATTAGTTGTCAATATCAATGGGTCCTCTCCCACCCCTTTAAGGTGTGTAGGGGCATGCGTCAGGGAGACCCACTATCGCCCTTGTTGTTTGTCCTTGCAATAGAGACCCTTTCAGTGGCTCTCAGAAAGTTGGACTGGAGGAAACTTACATCAATGACGAGGAGTACTCTCATATAATGTTTGTGGATGATATGTGGATTTATGTTTCATGGGAGGAGGAGGAGAAAGTGGTGATGAACATTCTGAAGATGTACTAGAATGCAAGCAACGCTAAGGTCAATCTGTCGAAATCCAGGCTTGGACCATCAGCAGAACGGCGACGTTGGGTGTGGCACCAAATGAGCTCAATCCTCTGGAGGGCAACAGGGGAGGAGTTTCTGTACCTCAGGTGTCCCATCCCTGGGTGGGCGTCGCTGCATGAAATTTGGCTCAAATTTAAATCGAACCTTAAAAAAGTGGCTTGGAAGTGGCAATGACTCAACTTATCTTATTGAGGCAGGGCCATTGTCAAGAACACTTTCATTCTTTACAGACTATGGTATATTGCCATGTTTTGTTCCACCGCCAGCATCTTCCATCAGAAGAATACAGAGTTCAATCATCCAGTTCATTTTGGCGATGGAAAAGTCAAAAAACAGTTACTCTAACTTGTGTCAGGAGGTGAAGAAGGGGGGCATTAGTCTGATTAACTTCAGGAGTATGATCAAAGCACTGCAGCTGAAATGTCTTTTAAGGGTCGCTCAAGAGGGAAAATCCATCTGTTGGTCTCCAATACTGGAGGACTACCTCTATAAGGCTTGCAGAGACAGTTCAAACAAGGATCTTGGTTTCATCTGGGGCATCAATCAAGGGGCCATTCCAAGCGCGGGGAACCTATCAGGCTACAGGAAGGATTACTTTAGAGCACAAGCGGGCAGCAAGGGTAGATTGGAGGGTGGAAAGTGGTCCATTGAAAGGATCCAGGAGATTCCCCTTTGGAGAGGTGCTTGGGGACAGGAGATAGAACCCCGTCAGCGCAAGGCCTTCAAGCACTTTATTGGGGAGGTTTACTGGGGGGACCTCCTTGATGGCGATGGCCAGAAGGTACTTAGGGTGGAAGCAGCTAATAATTTTACCAGTACCTCCAAGGTGCTGGTAAGGAAGGCATGGGATGTTGTGGAAGCAACTGAACTGCCTTCTTTCTGGAGGGAAGCAATTCCTTCTCTAGCTGCATTAGAGGCTGGGGAAGTCTGTTCAGAAGGTCGTGGAGGGCAGGATCAGCGGGTGTTCCCGTGAGGAAGAGAAGGCTGGAGATACTCCAGATGGGAAAACCTCTTCGTCCTTCAGGACTGGCTCAAGGTGGGGGGAGGTAGCGGTGTCTGCCTCTCAGATTTCATAACTGCCAGGTTCTGGAAGCTACAAGACAGAGGGCTTTTCTTGACATACTTGTCCCGGATCTCTTGCAAAATGTGACCTGGCCTGATGGACCTGTGGGGGAGGAGGGTTAAAGGATGATGGTCTATACCAGCTTAGAACTTTCTCTTCCAACTACGCAGCAACATCCTGGTCACTGGGGCGACTCTGCATAAGTGGAGTAAGCATATGGAGGATGACCTTCTGTATGCCTGTAAGGTGTGCGGAGGGGAGGAGATGACAAAGACATCTTCACAGAATGTCCAGCAGTGGATGCTGTGTTGGGTAGTGTTCTCCTTTGGTATGAAGCATACCAACCAGGGTGTAAGTTATCCTCTGGTCATCTTGCATGGCTAGAGATCCTGACTGTGTATGCCCCACCAAGTCTGCTTTCAGACAAGGAGGGGTTCAGGGTCTGGTGCACGATATGGGGGGAGATTATATATGGTCTATGGCTTGCCAGAAACCAGCGTTGCTTCCCTTCAGAAGGAATCCAGGCAACAAGATCCCCGGCCATAGTCAAGCGATGGCTATATATAGCTGTAGAAAGCTATGGCAATCCTTTTCTCTCAAGTAAGTCCAACTTGGGGTCAGTCTGGCCTCATTCCTCGCAGTAAGGGATGGGAGGCATATCTCTGAACTAGCTGGGTAGCCTTTGCTACCTGGTATAGCAAACAGTGAAGAATATGTCAATTTGGGGGTGGTGTGAGCCACCCCACCAGTGGGCAGGCCCACTTCAGTGGTTATTAGATTTGCGCAGCCCCAGTGCAGTGGGTGGCAGTACCTCGGGTTTCATCCCACAAAGTTGCCTGCACTGGGTGCCCTAACGGGCACACAAAAACTCACAAAAATTGCACGTGCTCAGCACTATGTTCCCACTCAGAGGATGGTGTTTTTAGTGATTACACAACTAACTGCGCTTGTCTCCCCAGAGGTAACCCTCCAGCCTCTGGGTCCTCCCACTGGGCTATCACTCAAGAAAACCCTTCTCCTCTTCTGTCTCTAGTCACTCGGTCTAGGGAGGCCTATGTCACTGTGAATTGATAGGCCCCTCTCCTACTTGGGAACACTTTTAACTTAGAAGGCGAATGGTACTCAGCATCAGGGTGACCTGACGGTGGCCCATTATTATCCTATGGCTTCCCTTTCCCCATTAGCAACCTTGTCTCCTGACGGCATATGCCCCTGATACTGGTTCTCCCAGAATCTCAATTGTGAATTCCAACAAACTTTATCAGCCTATTTCTGTTTCCAGGTGACCTTCAAAGTTGGACCACGAGCTAACAGTGCCCCTGCACTTCTAGATACAGGTGCTACAGGCACTTTTATTAACCTGGATCTATCTGTTTCTTTGGATTTTGACTTGTTTGCTGGCCCCCTATCCTGTGGGCCTCCTCAGACCTTAAATCCTATCTAACAATCAAACGACCTATCAGGTTCAATGTACAGGTAACTGCTTTACTAACAGTTTTCAGTGGTTCTTGGGCTCTTATACTTGGTCATCATATGGATAGTATTGAGGCGCTGACAGAAGGATCCATGATTTTCTCACTCTTATAACCCCCTTCTTTGATAGCTCATGTTATAATTTTGGGCGATACCATTAGGATACGCCTTAAGGGTTGCACAGGTTAAACCCAATGAACCACAGATTGACAATGTGAGGATTGTTGGTCCTCCAAACACAATTGAAGATTTAATAAAATATGAAGCAATTGTTCCTACAACACTTTTATTTATTCAATAGATACAGCAGTTCCTCGCTGTTCCGCTCCTACTAAACTATTAACAACCTCCTCTTTTAATCATCCCATCTCGCTTATATATCAGTGATTTTAGATGATACCATTCTAATAGCTTAGACAATTTTATCCCGCCAATTTTCATTGGTTTCATTATGGTTGTTGCGATTCCAATATGACTGGATGATAAGCACTAAGTCTATATGGTGGAACAGATAGAATCCGCTGAGTTGTTATGAATATGATTAAATGAGCGCCTCAAAATGAGGCGATATTAGGTCTTTGGGAAATCAGCCGAATTGGGCAATTGTGAATTGACAAATGAATAATTGGTGGGAACAATGAGATATGGCGAAGTGAATTACTAAGCCATGGAAGTGGTACCATCTGAAGTCGTTATATACAAGTGGGATGAGATGATTGAGGAGGTTGGGTAGTTAGTAGTTTAGATTGAGTATAACAGCGAGAATCCGCTGTAATAATATATTAAATAAAAAGAGAGTTGAGGGAGTGAGTGCTCCATAATTATTTTCTTTATAAGTTTATTTTGTCATGTTGAGGACAACGATCATCATATTGTTGATCCTAATTGCTCAATGGGTTAAACCCTGTGTAAAAATCCGTCGGCGTATCTCTCAGATAACGCAAATTTTATAACAGTGATGCTCACTACAG
>JAKSZP010006356.1:0-11166 GCA_022478985.1 Massospora cicadina | reverse complement strand
CCCCAAAACTTATGGTCGATTTTGGGCTCAATTTTTCCTCATATTTGGGAATTTTTCCTGAGGCAGGCAAAGGTACAAGCTAGGGATTCTAAGGATCCAGCTTGCCAACACTCTCCAAAAGGGACTTAAGATAAAAACCAGATAGAAGAATAATAAAATAGATTTTTACTTGACTAGATTAAATGATAATTATTCATTAGGACAGGAGCTGGTATTTATACCTCTAGGGCATCTCCTGGCCACATTTGAGCATGAAATCTCAACAGATTACTTTCCATCTCAGTTTAGCCCTTGAACTGATACGACTGATACCTACTATGGGTTTATTGGTGGCAAAATACTCTCATATTTGGGAGGATTTCAAGGATAAAAATTGCAACAACAAGCGTGCAAAATTGTCCTAGGATCATCTTGAAATGGATTTAATTATACTGCTGACAAAATATGAATTCTGGGAGATTTTGGCATCAATTTAAATAATTGACAACTCTTTAATCAGATGTCAACTGGCCCTCTCAAGGCATTAAGTACTCCCATTTGGGCAGTCCATGTGCAAGTGCTATCATGATGATTATGAGGATTGACATATGAAATTTACCCTAAGGCAGGAAAAGGATTATGTTCTTATTGTCTACTAATTCATGTGATTTGTAGACATTCTCTAGGTAAATCCCAAACAATTTCTCATGCTGATTATTTAGTGTTAGTCCCAATTAGTTGGGACTAGTTGCTGATGTTTTAGTGCAGCAATAATGGCCCAACTGTATGATTGTATTTGGCCTGAGCTTCTGATAGAATAATTGAATTGAATTAACGTTGAGTTAATGATCCCAGGATGAGTAGTTGCAGAGAAGATTGTCCTAAATATGCAAGTTTATTCAGCCCAAGCTTTTTGATAATATAATTAGATTAACATTGCAATAATTGGTCTGAGCTGTACTAAAGCATTAGGCTTTAATTATAGTATAAGCTTGAGCATTAGGAGGAAAGTGTCCCAATCTGTTTTTTTTTAGTACTAGATGGTCCCAACCCAAGGGGGGGATTCATCGATGTTTATTGAATTACGCCTGGGCTCCTAAGAGCCTGAGGCGAGGGAAGGGGAGGGAGGAGGCATCGAGAAAGGGAGGGGGGGTTTGCGCGCCAGAGCCATGCTGCAGTGACAACTGAGCGGGGGAGGGTTGGCGACATAGTGCAGACCTTCAGGGCCATCTCAAAGTGTACCTGAAAGTGGGTGATCATGTGTGGAAGGGTCCACACCTGCTGGTCAAAGGCAGCACGAAGGAAGGAGTTATGGATGGTCCAAATGGCTGTGGCATAGGCGAGGACACGGAGGGGTCGGTGGCAACCAGGCAATGTCTGCTCAAACATGAGGTCTTGCACAGGGTGTCCAGACCAGGGCTGAGCATGGAGGAGCGCGCGGGCCTTTGGCCAAAATGCGGCGACACCTGGACAGGTGAAAAAACGATGGAGGTGGGAGTCAATAGGCTCCACACAGCGGGGGCAGCTTTGGTGCTGGAAGGTAGGGCCAGTCCGGTCCCCTGTCCTGTATGAACAGTGGAGCACTCTCCATAAGGTGTTGGACACCTTTGCTGACAGGATGGGGCGATAGACGTCCTTCCACAATTCCTTAAGGTCAAATCTCACGGAGGGAGGGAGGAGCTCAAGGAGTCTTGGGCGGATGGGAGGACGATCTTGGGGGTTGGGGCGAGTTGTGACAACTTGTCCATTGTGCACAATTGCATGGCGACGTGGGCTGAGGCCAGGGCCTTCCCTTCTGTATGGGAAGGCATGGTGGATCCGCGCGCCTACTCGTTTCAGGGCAAGGAGAGCCTGGTTCCAGTAGGGGGATGAGGATGGTTTTAGGCGATGGCCTGGGTGGTTTGTGAGCCACTCCCCTAATGAGGTCAGAGATGCTCTAGGAAGACCCAGAGCTGCTGACACTGACTGGCGGAGGGCGGGCGCCCATTGGGGCATGGGGGTCGCGTCCCAGCAGACAATCGGCCATAGGAACTTCAGGAAGATTGTGGTGGCGTGGGATCGCGTGTCCAGAAGCCCTAGGCCCCCTTCATTGCAGGGTCGGGCAATGGTTGAGAGGGCTATTGGTGGATGGTTTAAGCCCTAGATCCAACAGCGGAGGAGTACATTGAGCCGCGTATAAAAGGCATCTGTGAATGGGCAGACGTGCGCTAGGAACCAGACTTTGGAGAGGAGGAACACATTGGCCATCAGAGCTCGACCCTGGGGGTGATGTGCCGCCGGTTCCAGCTGGCAATCCTGGAGTTAACTGCTGCAAGGAGCAAGTCCTCATTGTCTTTTAGCGCAACTCCTTGTTGGTTGGTGAGAACGCCCAGGTGACGGAAGGTACCGCGCTCAGGTTCAATACCAAATGGTGGGGGGAAGGTGGGGGAGCCGACCTGTACAACTGTTGTCTTGGAGGTGTTGACCATGGCGTTGGACGCCTTGGTGTACCTCTCAATGGTCACAGCAGCGAGGGCAACATCCCCAGGGCAGCCAAATGCAATGGCAGTGTCATCTGCAAATGCCATGGTGCGTGTGGGGGCTTTACCTGGGACCAGAATCCCTGTTAGCTTGTCCTGTAAGGAGGCCAAGAGGGGGTCAAGGGTGATGTTAAAAAGGATAGGGCTCAGGGGGTCCCCTTGCCGGAGACCTTGTCCAACTGGTACTGCCACTGTAAAACCCATTGGCGCCAGGACTCTGGTGTGGAGCTGGTCATAGAGCGATGATATCCAGCGCCTAGCTGCGGGTGGGAGATGGAAGCGGGCCAGGGAAGCATCAATATACTTCCAGGCTACCCGATCATATGCTTTCTCCATATCCAGAAGAGCCACAAAGCCATTCACCTTACGAGAGTTAGCAGTCAAAGTCACGTGAAGGTCATTATAGTTGTCCCATAACGACCTCCCCGGAATAAAACCGTACTGGGATGGGGAGAGGCGAGGTGACACCCATTTGGTGATGCGGTTGGCCAGAAGCTTCGTGAAGAGCTTGTGGTCTGTGTTGATCAACGCTATGGGGCGCCAGTTCGCCAGGTTCTCACGGTCTGACTTCTTGTGAATGAGGTCGTGATTGAGCCTCTGGAGTCGGGGAGGACCTCGCCATTCACCAAGAGTGCAGCGAAGAGGTCGCGGAGGGTTCTGGCTATCACTGCAGGTTCCAGAAGGTACACCTCAAAGGGTATTCCATCTGGGCCTGGGGCTTTAAGCCGTGGGGATTTCAGAAGGGTTTCCATCACCTCCTGGATGGAAATAGGCGCCAGTAGAGCCTCATCAGCCCGTGGGTCAATGGGCGGCTCTGGAGCCCGCCACAGGAAGTCTTGGATGTCCGATGGGTCCACCTGGGTGGCATGGAAGAGGCTGGAGTAGAAGCGGTGTAGTTCCTGCGTGATTTCCTCCTTATCTGAAGTGGTTGTAGTGCCAATCTTCAGTGCAGTAATATCCTGCGCTGTTGACCGGGCTTTCTGTTTCTGAAAGAAGAAGCGGGTGGGGCGTTCCCATTGAGCATAGTAACGAGATGTTGTAAAGTTTGCTGCCCGTTCTTCCTGCAGTGTGAGCTCCAAGCGGAGTGCTTCCTGCGCCGCTTCCCAGTCTTCCAACCATCTGGGAGAGGGCGAAGGCTGGCAGTTTCGCTCTAGATGTCTGATTCTGGCTTCCGCCCTTTGACTCTGGCGCGAGCTGCAGTCATCTGGGCTTTGGCACAGTTGTAAGCAACGCGGGTGATGCCCTCCTTGGTCACCGCCCATCTAGCCTTGTGGTCAAGCAGGTGGGGTGGGGGGAGGTGAGAGTCTCCCGGATGGTCATAGACAGCTTCTCCTTAGTGAAGGGGTTGTTGAGAAGAGCTGGGGCAACCCTAGGCCAGAACCTACGCGACGGTCTAAGTGTGGTGGTGAGGACAACGGTGAGTGACCTGTGATCACTCAGATGGTTGTCACGAGAGATGGGAGAGGAGACGCGGCCAATTAGCAGGGGGCCAATCAGTGCCATATCTATGCGTGACGCTGACTGGAAAGCTCCTCCATCATACTGGATCCTAGTCATGCAACCTAGGCCAGACGCGGAGGGTGGAAGCGCATCTATAAAGCCACTCAGGCGAAGGAAATCCTGGAGGCGACTTGATCCAGGGCGTTCCTTTGCTGCAGGGGGTAAGAGTCACGGACGCGACTTATGGTTGTGTTGAAATCTCCTAAGAGAACTGTATTCCGTGGGAGATTGAGTTGGAGGAGCTCTTCCAAGAGCCGATTTTGCTCCTGACCTGCATTAGGCAGGTAGATGCTTGCAGCGAAGAAGGAGAAGTCAGGAGTGGTGAGTTTGGCCAGTATGAGGCGGCCACCTAGATATTGTGAAAAAGAATGGGTTTTAACCCGGGGATTCAAAACAATAAGGGCGGCATGGTTTGTCCAGAAGGAGTTGCCTCCAAACTGTTCATTCCATGCAGATTGTTCGTGGGGGAGGATATGGGGCTCCTGGACAGCAGCGATGTCAATTTGTGCTGACCTGAAGTTTCGGAGGAGGCGGGCTCTCCGCTTAAAGTCCCGCAACCCATTTGCGTTGATGGATTGCAGGGCCAGGGTGCTGCCATGGGGACTCATAGCTGTTCCCCTCCATGTCCTGGGGGTTGCCAGCGCTTAAACCTGCTGCTGTGAGGCGGCTAGTTTTGAGTCCTTTAGCTTGACTATTAGCTGCAATCCGTGAGGAGCGTCGAGGGTTCTGAGGGGAAGGAGAGGGTGGGGGGCGGAGGACCCAGTAAGCCAGCCTAGGATGCTGCCCCCGCTCCGTTGCAGGGGAAGGACCTGAGGGTGCTCAATGGTGACCTCCGCGGTGTCCCCATTTGATGAGTCTGAGTCCATATTCACTTCCTCCAACACTGCAAAGGATCCGCGCGAAATGGACTGTGGGGTTGGGGTAGGACTCTTTGAGGTGGCACTTCTACTGCAGGCCGCGAGTTGCCAGTCCATGCTGGTGGGCATAGCTCCATTGGGAGCTGAGGGCTGATGCGATAAATCGCTGGTGGAGGTTGGTGGGGGTGCCGCGGAGCCCTGAGTGGGGGTGGCTGACGAGGGGCACCCTGTGGGAGATGCCTTGCGCTTGGTGAGAGAGGGAGTTGACTCTGGGAGATTGGAGGGGGTGCCCATTGGAAGGGGGGCATGAGCGCGAAGGTATCCCACACCAATAGTGGGGTTAGCTGTTTCAACTGCTAGGCGTAAGGCCTCAGGGGACAGGTCTTGAACGGGAACCCATTGTGTGGGTTGTGGAATTGCTGCTGCAGCCATGTGGGATCGTTTTTGGCCTGGTTTAGGCCCTGGGTGGTGGCTAAGAGGGCTTGTTTTCGAGCTGTGCAGCCACTATACAAGTGTCCAAGGGCGTTCCACCATGAACACCGGGGGCGCGCCTGATCAGGGTTGACAAAAAAGATCTCAGGGCATGCCCCAACTACCGCCACACGAGGAATAACCTCAATGTTGCGGGATACAGTGGGGGAGGGATGAATGACGCCCTAGCAGTGAGCTCTTTGAGTGGGAGCATAGTAAGAGGGGACGCTAAAGTCCACTGAAAGAACAGATTAAACTCCATTAAACCACGATGGAGTGCCAGTTTAAGAGACTCAGGATCAACAGTCGTTGGTAGGTTGGAAAAAGTAACCCATGAAATTTTCTCCAGGTGAGAGCGTGTGCGGGAGATGCGAAGAGATCCGCGTGGAATAATGACCTGGAGGGTGGCAGCATGGTCAGCAAGGGCAGCTTCAGTGAAGCCCACATCGATGTAGTGGCCCTCCACTGATTCATGGATGGTGGTGTTAATAGGGAATGTCTCCGCAATCGCTGCAAAGTATGAGAAGTAATCCTCTGTATAGAATTCAACAGGGTTATGCCCATAATAAAGGCGAATTGTGTGGGAGAGGGTTGAGCGAGGTAGAGCTTTTTGCGCTCTAGTTTCGGCCCATTTCTTCTTAACATCGGCAATAAACGCCACTTCACGGGGATCAGCTTTGGGTAGCGTTGGTGCCAGAGGTTTTTGCCACGCCCCAGTGGCTCCTTTGGTACGTTTGTGTTTGCTTTGGGCTGCAATTGCAGGTTGAGTGTGAGCTGTTGGTTTGGACAAGTTTGCGGAGTTCCCTTGTTTCTGGAATGTTACAGCAGTTGCTGGCGTCATATTAAATTGAGGGGCGGTTTGTTGGGCCTCGCTAAATTGGGGAGGCCCATCCAGATTGGAATTAACTCCAGCCAGTTGGGAGGAGGGAGATGTTTCATCACCATCCCAATCTATTTGGGTAAATTCAGCCCGAGTATTTGCTGTGATTTCGTGGGCAAAACTCACTGGCTGATTGGTGAATTGGTCGTTTTCAGCATATTGAGATAAAGTGCCGACTTGAGAAGTGCCGATTATGGGGTTTAAATGGGACGGGTGAGATTGGAACTGGTGTGAAGTTCCAAAATCTGAACCATTTAAATCCCCATTGGGAAGAGTAGATTGTCCCAATTTGGTGCTTAGTGAACCAGAATGTGCGGCTAATCCAACCTTACATCCAAGGGTTTGGGGGCCAGGTGATTGTTGGGCCTCGCTAAATTGGGGAGTCCCATCCAGATTGGAATTAACTCCAGCCAATTGGGAGGAGGGAGATGTTTCGTCACCATCCCAATCTATTTGGGTAAATTCAGCCCGAGTTTTTGCTGTGATTTCGTGGGCAAAACTCATTGGCTGATTAATGAATTAGTCGTTTTCAGCATATTGCGATAAAGTGCCGACTTGAGAAGTGCCAATTATGGGGTTTAAATGGGACAGGTGAGATTGGAACTGGTGTGAAGTTCCAAAATCCGAACCATTTGAATCCTCATTGGGAAGAGTAGATTGTCCCAATTTGGTGCTTAGTGAACCAGAATGTGCGGCTAATCCAACCTTATATCTGAGGATTTGGGGGCCAGGTAGCTGGGTATCGCCCCTCATGGAGGGAGCCAGAAACACGGCGTCAGCAATATTAGATGGGGCTGAATTAGCTGACACAATGGGGGAGGTGAATGTCTGGATGGGCTGAGTTGCATTCAACTGAGCAGACGCCATTAAAACAGCGTGGGTGATGGCCTCCTTGGTTGGAGGGGGCCCAGCGGGTTGGTGGGAGGCAGCACACACAGAGCTGTTAGGCGTGCAGGTTGCAGAAGTGCGATCAGGTAAACTGGTGCTAGTTGGAGTAGCTCCAGGTTGGGGGTGGTGCCTGCTTTCATGGCTGCTGCTTGAGAGCGGGTGATTCTGGTTGACCCTGAGGTGGGTAACCGAGGGTTGCTTCGTTTGGGGTGTTGCTGGCTCGTTTGGCATAGCCTGCGGGTTCTTTTGCGGGGTTTCCCGCCATATTTGCTAATAGTTTTTGTAAATCTCTTTAGTGGAGCTAAATTTCAGGCTGAATTGATTTTCGAAAAGTGATGCTTAGCAGAAAGAGATGATTAGTGTCCCAATCTGTTGGTTGTCAAAAAGTTTATTTTTGAGTCAACCACCAGAATCTAACATATCCCCCTTGACTTGAACATAAGCTATATGATTACTAATTAGCCTTCATAGATCATTATAATTTGTTAAACTTGGCCCAACCAGCTGATGAATCTGGAGTTGAATCCCCTTTATTGTTAATTTTGGACCAAACGGCTGATGAATCTGGAGTGGAATCCTCTCCCCATCCCTAAGTGCAAACTAAAGTTTCAATTATGTATGATATATATTTTTTGTTTTTTAGTTTAATACTTTTTTTATTTTTATTTATCTTTTTAGCACTAGTGGTGCCCAACCCAAAAATTCATTTTTTTATCATCATTATTATTTCTTCTTTTACTACAATATTTTATTTTATATTGCAATGCTAATATTTTATATGCTGTTTTTTTCTTTTTTTTGATTGGCCAGCTTATTAAGCCCTCTTAGGAATGGACTCAGGCCAATTAGAATTGTTAAAACTGCGGGAACAGCTTCTAATTTAATGTCTTGGTGTTTCATCATTTAAATTGGCCCGCTTTCCCATTGAGGGAGTATCTGGAGTCAGGAATGATGCCAAAGCTCTAGTAATAGGACAGATGTTCGAACTATTGGTTTCTGCATCAGTGTCAATTTGCTTATGCTTCAATTTTATGATATTGCTCCAAACTACTGGTTTTTGATGCTTAATTTGAGCCCTTAGTTGTTCAAAAACTGTTTTTTGGCTGAATGAGTAGAGCTTTTTCCCATTTCTCTATTGTCACAGCTGGGTGGGCACTGGCAGCTTTGCTGTTTAAGAGATTCAAATCCTTTTTTTAAGGTTGGCACACTTCTCTTTGAAAAAAGCTTGATTAACATTATGCTTTTAATATCTTTAGCCATATTGTCTACTTAGGAATTCACAATTAATAATTGCTTTTTGAGTTAACAACTCTCCTGAGTAAGTTCAATATCTCTGGCCTGCAATCTTGACACAACAGTCTAAATGTTTGAAAGTTCTTCTTTGATCAAGGCATTATCCTTGTCCCTATTTGGGGCGTCTGTTGATGCTGCAAGGTCTTTGATGTTTTTGTTTATATTGTTTAACTCAGCCCAAACATATTTCTCAAAATTATCGTGCTTTGAATTTAAATTCAGGTGATTTTTTTCAGCCCAAAGTAGCATGTAAGATGAGTTATTCTGACTGAGATAATATAGAATCAAAATGTGTTTCCAGTTTTTGATAGTGGGTATTCATTTTTGTACCCATTAATGCAATATCCTGTGGTGAGCAAGAACTTCTGCAGCTATCTTTGGGACTCCTTCATTTAATAGTTATTAATAGTGTTTAATCTCCCATGAGCTTCATTGGAAAGTCCCAAATTATCCACAATCGCTTTTCAGACTTCAACAAAAATGGAATTTAATTTGTCCAGAAGAACATTTTGGGAAGATTGTTTCTCTCCTTGCACATGGTAGAATTTAGTGATTTCAAGATCTTGTCTAGCAATGATTCGCTGGGTATGCTTAATTGAGGGTTGAACAAAGCTAACCAGGAGATTTTTTAGTTGCGTGACTGTCTGTGAGACGTTTGGCAAGAGATATCATGGTTGCATTGTGGTACTTCATGTATATCTCCATCTTGAGTGCCTGATCCTTAAGGTAGTATAACAGGCCAAAAGAGGGATCAATTTGTGAATTACCATTTATAAGACCCTGATATAGGGTTTCCAGAATTGTTTTTACTCTTGCAGATGTAAGATCAATTGGGCTTGTTTTATCTGCATGAGCCCCCCACTATGATAAAATCAGGGAGTAGGAGGTATCCGCTTCAGAGCCTTGGCAGCAGATATTAAAATAATTTGAGTTTTCCTTGTCTCTAGTTTCCATCTTGTTGTCACTTTCGCATCTGGCTGAATCTGCCAGGAACTGGTTATTTGAATCCATATCAGAGAGTGTCACCAATTTTGAGTGAGCACCAGTTGTAAGAATCCGAGTATCACTCACTTGATAAGTATAATCCTGCATGCTAAATCAGGATCAAGTTAGCTGAATAATCCTCAATTTTGCCAGTGACTTATGATATCTTTACCGTTTGGAAACTCACTAGGCGAATTCAAATAGCCCCAACTCTTCTGGTCAATTTTGGGCTCAATTTTTCCCTCATATTTGGAAACTTCTCCCAAGGCAGGCAAAGGTACAAGCTGTGGATTTAAAGGATCAGCTTGCCAACACTCTCCAAAAGGGACTTAAGATAAAATCCATATAGAAGATTAATAAAATAGATTTTTACTTGACTAGATTAATTGATAATTATTCATTAGGACAGGAGCTGGTATTTATACCTCTAGATCATCTCCTGGCCACATTTGAGCATGAAATCTCAACAGATTACTTTCCATCTCAGTTTAGCCCTTGAACTGATACGACTGATACCTACTATGGGTTTATTGGTGGCAAAATACTCTCATATTTGGGAGGATTTCAAGGATAAAAATTGCAACAACAAGCGTGCAAAATTGTCCTAGGATTATCTTGAAATGGATTTCATCATACTGCTGACAAAACATGAATTCTGGGAGATTTTTGGCATTAATTAAATAATTGAAAACTTATTAATCACGATGTCAACCGGCCCTCTCAATAGCATTAAGTTCTCCCATTTGGGCAGTCCATGTGCAAGTGCTATTGTGCCAATTATGAGTATTGACATATAAAATTTGCCCTAAGGCAGGAAAAGGATTAGATTCTTTTCATCTATTTGTTCATGTGATTTGTAGACGTCATCTTCAGGTCAATCCCAAACAATTTCTCATGCTGTTTGTTTAATATCAGTCCTGATTAATCAGGTGTAGTTGCCGAGTTTTAGTACAGTAATAATTGGCCCAGCTATGTGATTGTATTTGGCCTGAGCTTCCAATAGAATAATAGAATTGAATTGATGTTGAGTTAATTAGCTGGGGCCAAGTAGTCACGGAGAAGATCAGCCTAAATGTGCAAGTGTATTTGGTCTGGTCTTAATGATAATATAATTAAATCCACATTGCAATAATCAGCCTGAGCCATGTTATTGCAATAGTCTTTAATTATAGTATTAGCTTGAGCATTAGGAGGATAATAGGCTCGATCTGTTGGTTGTCAAAGGGTTTATTTAGAGTCAACCATTAGAAGAAATCCTTACCTGAGCGTTGGGCGTGACATAGTTTTTCAAAAAACAAAACCTTGATCTTCTGGGGCATTAGCCCTCCCCAGTTGCTTTGTCTTTCTCTTGTCTCAATTGCAATGCCAGAGAAATGCCAGGATCACCTCACTCAATTCTATTACCTTAAATAAAAATAAAGGTACCTTGGGAATTTTCATCATCGCTTACCTGCCATTCTTTTTCCACATCTAAAATTTTATCAAATTTTGAGAGTTAAAGATGGGTCGGTATTATCCAACCCTACCAGCTTACCTCAGGGGTCCAACTTGGCTGTTGGGACTATTTTGGTGTCAATTTACTCCTCTGAAAAATCAGGCATCTGGCAAAAAAAAATCTGGGTAGTTCCACTTGTTACAATATGGGTTTTGCAACGACTGGGTTATTGCAGCCATTCTGGCAACTTTTCTGCCCTCCACCATTAACTGAGCTTATCACACTTAAGGCCTCTTAAGATATTCTCCACTCATAGAAGAAATCCGCTGACAGGGCCTCAGCATTTTGTGGATGGAGCTG
>JAKSZP010006355.1:0-11195 GCA_022478985.1 Massospora cicadina | reverse complement strand
CACGGGATTTTTAGTACTAGAATTCATCTCACAGGTATTCCAAGTATTAAATTTTTTTTGAACAAACCCAAAAGTATCAACGCCCCATATCATCTCTCAACTGATGGGGGGGAAAAAATTTTCTAATAGAACCTTTTTTAAAATTTTTTAAAGATGGCTTCTTCAACCTTACGCGCTATAACCATTATCTACCCTTCACTTTGCTAGCTTACTTAATAAGCTATTATTATATAATTAAAATGTCCCCCTTCAAAGCTCTATTTGGGTTTCCCTCCCAGCTACCAAGTAACGTTCATTCTTTACTTTGAATCCATGCTTGAGAACCCCAATTTGACAATGAAGGCCTTAGCCAATAAGATTTTCTAGCTCCAAAATCTCGTCACTTAGGAATTGTCACCACCACTTGAAGGGAGATCTCTGATTAAATGTCAGCTGACCCTCCTTACAAATTTTTTAATTATGTGACTTAAATCTCTTTTATTACCATTTACCTGTAGGTTGACAGAATAAGTTTGACGTTCCATGGTTCAGACCCTACAAGGTCATTTATAGGAGTAAACCTTAGATACTCCATTGCTGACGTCATTCATGAGACAGTGGTAAAACGAGTATATGGACAATTCCTATGGCCCTATATCCCCTTCAACAGGATCTTGAAGGGGGCATTGTTAGGATTTGAGATATTAAATGAGTTGAGATCCCTACTCTTGAATCAAGTCCTGTTAAGGTGACTCTTGAGCCCTTATGATCAAAACTTGTCTTTGAAGGCACTGGTGAAAAATTGATCAGGAAGCATCAATTACACAAGAACTGATGGAGATGACTTCTGAAACTACACCTCCCCTTTCCAAATCACAAAAGGTGTAGCTCAAAACATTGCGGTCATGATGCCAATATAGAACAATGGGGGCTTCAACCAAGCAGTCAATCTGGAAGATGTGAAAGATCCTGTCATATGGGGCCATGGAGGTCCTTTTAGCATTGTGTCCCATTCGTCCTATAACTATCATTTTCTTTTAATCAATTAAGTAGTTCAAAAAACCTTTCTTTTTGTCTTCATCGATTTCTATGCTAGTTTCTCAGAGTAGAGCCCATTTCAAACCTTGGCTACAGTCAAGAGAACAGTTAAGATGACAATTGTGTCAACAGATTTCGCATAGTTTGACATGTATCTGTTACATTACCAAATTTCCTCTATAAACTTATCCTTACAGTGGTTTTGTAACAAGATCAACCACAATGGTTAATCTTGGGATTATGTCAGGTGAAGGCCCTAAAGTAACGCTGCCTAAAATATAGCAAGCGTGAACTTTTTTAGATCTCATAGCACTTCATTTTTGACGCTACCAGACCCTTCTTTTTTGTTTAACAAATAAAGTGGGCTCAGATTTCATCCAAGTTTTCCAGTATAAACACTAGATAGAAGATCTCATAAAGCTTTGGTGATTTATGTAAAACCAATGCTGGCCTCTCAATCAATAACTAATAGCAAATCCTCAGTAGTATCACCCATCTTCCTAGTTTTAAAAACTAGCGGTGAGCTCCATCCCTGTATGGATTTTGAAAGCTAAATGTGTTAACTAAGCCTGGCCCCTATCCCATGCCATTTTTAAACCATCTTACTGCTGATCTCAATAAGCACCCTATTCATTAAGTTTAACCTGGTGGAAGTTTTCCCTTAGATACTAGTACTTCCTGAGCTTCAAAAGTACACCACTTTCAAATGTTATATGGGATCTTTAAATAGCGCATGATTCCCTTCAGAGTCAAAATGCCCCAGCCACTTTTCAACGTTAAATCAATCATAGTCTTGAAGAAATGCTTGTACATTGCTTTGTCACATATATGGATGACGTCCTTGTATTTTTCATGGTCCAAAAACAACATTAGATAAATGTCATATCAGTCCTGAAAGCCCTTGATGAGCCATGTCTTAAGTTGAGACCTGCAAAATGTGAACTACATAATTATTTAGTGACGTTCCTGAGTAATGTGAATCTAAGGAAGGACTTTCAGCTTTCACTAACAAGTTAATGGTGATAAAAGATTAAAGGCTCTCATTATAAGATGGGGTTCAAAGTTTTTTTGTGACAGTCAATTTTCTTAAGTAGATCTCAAAGAATTAAATTGTAGTAGCTTCTTTAGCCTAGTTAGCGGAAAAAGACCTTTTTTAAGGGGACCTAAAAAAGAGAAGGCTTATCAATACATAAAGAAGAATTTTTTAAGAGCTCCACTTTTATCATATGCGTATCCTGATATCCCTTATACTTGATATGACACTTTAAATTGTGCTGTTAACTCTGTTCTGGTAAAAATAGTGAGGATGTGTTAGAACACCCTATATTTCTTCTTTTAATTAGAAGATGCAACCTCTGGAAACTTAATACCTAATTTATGACAAGAAATTGCTTGATATAGTGGCATCTCTATTATAATGGAAGTATCACCTCATGCATGTTTATAAATCACAATTATTTTCTCTGAATAGAGAGTATTTGAGTTTTATAGAAACCCTCAACAGATTATAGAGCAAGAAAAATGGCATTTTAAATTAGCCAACTTCTATTTTACAATTAGTTATTGGACAGGCAAAAGAAACCTGATTTTGTATCTTTCAATTTATGACTCTGGTTTTACCTATACTTACCAAAAGTTGGGCAATTATAATACAGCAATCATGTTACCATTTTGACATTTTCTCTTTCATAAATGGAGAGGCTTAAAGAAAACTGAAGTTTAAGGCTACACAAAGGAATAATAAGTTCAATTAGAAACTCTGGAAAGAATTAGTCATATAAGAATTTTTTAAAAATTAAAACATGAACGTAATGAAATCCAATATTGGGGGAAAATTATGTATCCCAGAGATCTTACAAAAAGAGATCTTAAAAGCTTTCCAAAAATACCCGTGGCTGATCATCCCAAGGTTTATTATTACTCAAGATTTTATCACAAAACATTATTCAGACCTGTTATAGTTAGAAAAACAAAGTAATATGTGGCCCAATTCCTAACTTGGTCTGATGTTAACCCTTGTTTTGATTGACCAACTGGGAACTTGATGAATCTTCTACAATTAAAAAAGACCAGGTTATTAATAAGAGTAGATATCATTACATCTTATAAAAATTGAGAGTTTAAAGTAATTATGGTGGTTATAGACCGCCTCACAAGTAAACTGAGCCCGTTCCTTTCACCACACAGATTTTCTCAAAAGGAACAATAACTCTTTTCATGTAGAAGGTTTTCCCTCAAAAAGAAGTTAGAGAGAAAATAATCTCAGATTGTGGACCTAAGTTTATATTTTTTTGGACACACAATAAATATTTGTAATGCAAGACTTGTAGAGATTCTCACCCTATACTCCATAAATGGCTGTGCAAAATAGAAAGGTTCAATTACATGCTTTAATAATATTTTCAGTGTTACATGTCAGGTATTTAAACAGACTGAAGGGACTGGTTTGTTGGCATGATACTTAGATAATAAATGAGTCCATTAGTCAACATGGATTACTCCATTTTTGTTACCGTGGATATTAACCTGATTTTTGGAATTCATTGATAGGTGACCACTATTTTAGTGAAGATGAAATTTCCAATGACATGCAATAGATTATCAAACCCTTGAAATAGTGACTATAGCTTGATGATAATTCCCAAAATTACAAGTTTGTATAAAAAATACAGGAAACCCTGGTGTTTAAATGAAAGTTACATGTTGATACATTTCAGTAATATAGTACAAAGGCTCCTCACCGCAAATTTGGTCATGTCATGATTGGCCCATACATGGTAAAACGCCTGGTAAATCCGTAGCCTTTAAGTTATCCCTGCTTGAAGGTTTGAGAGCAAATCTAACTATGCATATATTCCAGCTCAAGCTACTTAAAGGCACAGTGCCATAAATTTTTTTCCTTTACACCCTGTTTACTCCAAGAGATTTGAATATGAAGTTGGTTAGTTTGTTATATAGAAAGATATTTTGAAGTCAGCGGTGGTATCTCATTACTTAAAAATTTTTCATAAAAGCTCCTGGCAAAGCGCTGAGAATTGTTTATACTGCCCAGAAAAAATCTACAGGTTCTTTAATTTAAAGGGAGGTGATGTGACAATATAGGCCATATCTTATCATTGTATTGTCCTAATTAGAAATAAAGCAAGCATAGGTTGCCGCACATAATCAGTGTTGAGTTTATGCTGCTTTCTGAATCTTAAATTGCCTCAGAATATCAGCCATACCTTAGTAAAACTGATATGCTTCTTTATATTAATTGCCATCTGTTGGGATTTTTGCCCATATTCCCAGCCTGCTAGATTGCCAGGAATTGCTAGGGGATAATTCCCTAATGCGAGGTGAATTGGAAATTGGTGGGCCCTAACTTTGGAGTAACTATGTTTGGGGATTTTGAGATTTTCACCTGGTCATATCTATTGGGGATTGATCTGGACGAATTCTTAGATCTTTGTCAGGTGGAGTTGCTGACGAAATAGGGGCATCTGATAGTGATTAACTATCAGGTGTACCAATTTGGTTTGGTTGGGCTCTATCACTGACTGATTGGGAATGTAAGTAGCAAGTTGCAAGGTTATTGATGCCACCTGTAACTAGCAAATTCATCAGTTGGTTTGTGACCTGCCTTTATGGGTAATAAGTTTCATTACCTAAGCAGATCGCTAGCCAAATATGGTTGATTTGCTTGTATCAAGAGGAAAACGTTAGGGACACGTTTTCTGACTCTTTCTGTTTAGGTATCGAGGATGTCCAATGATGGAATCCTAGCCAGGATGGGAAAGACCATCGCTGCCAAGATGAGGATGGGTGATTCAATGGCAATGGCTGCCGTTTCATTGAAGAGGTGTCAACTGAGGGTTAGACGACCAAATCATCATATTAATTCCCTAGAATTCACTCATAATAAAAAACAGTTAGATAGTACTACAGATATACAGTTCTATAGTTTTCATCTGGTATATAGTTTAAGAGTAACCTATATCAGCTTTCAATCGTTCTATTCTTCTCAAGGACATTATTGCTATGTGCAATAATTGGAGACTCTTTTAAGGAAAAGAGTAAAGATCTTAGAGGGTATCTAGAGAAGAAGGAGAAACAATTGGGGATTGCTTCTGAATGTGTGTTACTGAAGAAACTGTCACCAGGGAATCTCAGAGAAGATCATGTTGGACAGTATGGGGAAATGAATCCCTATATCAAGACATCTCAAGTATTTCAAGCGGGAATACTGGCCAAGCGTTGGGCCAAGGTCTAAGAAACCACCCAACTACAGTAATAGTTGTCATACTAATAAATAAACTGATAATATCATATACTATACAACGCGGACAGATTGCACAAGAACCAAACCTGTGCAGTATTAAGTTTATAGGGGTTATTGGCTGAATAATAACCAGAAACAATAAATTTTTACACCATCTTATAGAGCCAAAACTTCAATAAACTAATTGAAGGAATGGATAAATCATCTATAAATAGGTTCTTTATAATGATAGGTGGTGGGACATTATCCAAGTTATGCTATTTCAACATGTTCTGATACTAGTACCTTAACTAATTGTGGATGAAAGCCTATTATTTATTAGCTTTGACTCCTTTTAGGCTTCCACGAAGAAAGTACTTGATTTGCTTCATAAAAATGGTAGCTAATTAATTGCCCTTTGGTTTCCAAGAAGGAAGCTCTAAATCTGTATTTATGTCAATTTTGGGTTCAATTATGGCTAATTAATAATCAGAATTCCAAGAGTTGTCAGGCTAGTCCCTAATAGCTTTTATTTACAAAACTTGCAGGAGCAATCGCTGCAACTTCAGTAACAAAGTTGATGTAAGTTATAATCAATAGTATATATTTGCTACAGGTCAATGAATAGTAGTAAGGTCTTTCTCTAATAACCAATACCAAAGTTGTGATAGGCGTTAATTTGATTGCTATTTGTCACCTAAGTTTTTTAAAATTACCAGTGATTAATTATGAGTATAAATGAGGGAATTGTTGCTAGTATCTGATGCTAATGATCTCAGATAGGCGGGCTTAAATTGCCATGAGTCACCTATGTATATAAAGTTAATATTACAAAGAACTTTGCCTTTTTTATCCAAATAAATTTTAAAAGGATTGTTTTAGTTTTTTATGAGCAACAGACTCATAGTTTTTAAAATTTTAAGGTAAAAAATTTCCCTGGAATGTTATTGGCTCAGATCATGCTTCCTGTCATCAGACAGGAAGCTTTTTTAGTAAATTAATAGAACCCTTGTAAACCTGTGCAGTCGCCGCTTTTCACAAGTAGTGCTCACTACAATGGCTTTTTAATTCAACGTTGACTTTTAATGAAAGGAGTTAATAATATAAGTGGTAATTTGTCAAGTGAAGGGGGAAATGGTCAAGTTGAGGCAGGGGAGGGCAGAACCCTTAAATAGTGAACTTGGAGTACTTTATGATGGAGACCGCTGTAAAAACTATAAGATGATAAATTATCTCGTTAAGCAGCAAAAATATGCTAAAATATTGTAAAACTGCAACTGCTACCCAGCGATATAAATAGTACAAAATAGGATGAAGTTAAGAGAGTTTGGGCCAAGTTAATAGGACTTAAAGATCATGTTTTGGACTCAACATCCATTAAGCAAGGAGAGGCATTGATGTAAAGAGTATATTTAATGCTAGGCATTATGAAAAAACAGTGCTCACACATGATTAATGCAATATTAAAGCATGCTCCTAGTGTAATCCATAGACAAAAATGCTGACAAACTCCATCAACTTACCAAAGAGTTAAAAATAATGAAGTGTAAGAATTAGAAGTTAAAGTCTAAGAAGTTGAACCTGATGAAATGGGAGAAGACTATTATCAACTAGTTATCCAAGTTGGAAGGGACCCCAGGACATTTTAAGGAAATCCCAGATGGTAGAGCTGACCTGTTTAGAGATATAAATTCATTTGGTGATGAATGCTCTGTTAAGCCCATTCATGGCAGCCTGAGAAATGCGCCTATGAATCTGACTGATTATCCAAAAACACGTCTCACTCAGCAGCTAGAGGTCCTAGCCAAAGGGATCTACTGGCAACAATTTCCTCAAAAGAGGTAATTTTGCTTAACTCCAAAACTTCCAAAGTTTCAGAGGAACAATGGTCTTGTGCTCTTTAGGCTTTCCAAGATGATCATGGTAGGGTGTAGTTGTCACCAAAAGTCTGTTACTGTGAACCACTGTCTTAATACTGAGAGTCATGATCTCACTATTATATAATTTGCCGCCACAAAGTAGACCTATAGATAGGCAAAAGAATCCATTATCTTTGAGTTTGGCAGCCCTGAACTTGTCGCCAACTGGTAACAATAATTCTTGATTATATAATTCAGAAAGGATGAGACCATTGATAACTTCACTGACTAGTTCTATCAAGAAATCCATATACTCACTGTGGAAGGAGCATTGACCAATTTTGATGCACATTGTCGTGAAATTTAACCAGATAGTTTTCTCCCACTATGCCAAAGAATAAATCCAAAAAGCCTTGATAATGATAGTTAAGTGATTGTAGAGGAATTTGCCGGATCTGGTTGCTTCAGAATTCAGTTTGATTACAATTTATATAATTTGATTACTTGCAACTAGAAGCTGAGGACAATTAAGAATAGCTTATGTTTTTAAGTTACTAAAGGTTGCCAGCGGAATGAATGACAAAAAAAATAATAAATGCGGCGATATGGTTATGATTCTGCTGAGAGTTACATTGAGTGAATTTTGAGTGAGATTACCTGCTTGGTTGAGTTTTAGGAGTGACTGCAGTGAGACAGATAACAGTAGTGACAGAAAGTGTAAAAGGGATCGCTTTTAGTTAAAAAACTGCAGAGGACTCTGCAGTAAGAAGTTGCTATCTGGAGTAGACCCTTGGTTTTGGCAATATGACGCTGTTTTTATAATAAAAAATAGTGTTTTAAACGCACTTTGCTCCTACTTTATTTATTTATTAACTTTGTTTGAAGAATGTTTACTTCATATAATCTTTTTTTGTACCAGTGGGTTAAGCCTCTGTGCAACAATATGCCAGATCTTATCTAATTCTCCAGAAGATCAACAGTGATGCTCATTATAAGGGGCCCACTGATTCAACTTTATAGCAGCATGAATACCTGTAACCATGGCAAACTTTAACTATCTTTTCTAAGACCTCATGGGGTTTTGCAACAAACATAGCGGCAACCCTATGAAATCTACCAACGAGTAACCAGCCTTTTTCACCATAACTGAGCCATCTGACTTTGGTGACTCTAATGTTATTCAGCTATCCGCCTGTCTGGCTCTTGAGTCAAAACATCTTGGAAAAGATACAGATGTTAATGCCACTCAGCTTTGTAATATTATGGAGTGGCTCCTCTGGGGAAACCGCCTTCATGACAGGGGCCCCATTGAGAATTTTATGAGCATGTTATTTTAATCAGCGTGATCAGGCTCAGTGATATGAATTGTATATGTCCTATTTGGACGTTACCACCTCTAGCCTGACACACTGTCTCAACTTACAAGGACCAGTAGAGTACCTTGTCACCTATGTACAACTGTCCATTTGTCAACTCCTGCAGGTCCTTGCTCATCATGATATTAAGGTTTGGAACGTGATGCAGTTTGCTCAGGGAAAACAAGATGTCAACCATCTTTTACTGGAATGCCTAGAGCAAAATTCTTGGAGATGAGTGGGGAACTTAACCAAGTGCACAACCATGTTGCTGACGCCCACAGTTTTATGGATCAGCTCATTCCCTAGTTAAACCAGGAGCTGCTGTGGTAATTTTATATGACCACATTATCCAGCTTGAGAATAATTAAGCTTCAATCTACTTATTTTTTTATTTTTTACTTATTTAACCGAGGCAAGCTGATCAGGGGACAGGCATTACCAAAAAAGAAACAACATGAAACCTAAACAGGGTCAACTCTGTCAAAGAAAGTTTTTCTACCTCTGGATTGGGACTCAAATTTTTCTGGTTACATCATGGATAAGGTTTTTGTGTTATTAGACCTACTAACCGCCAATAGCTTCCTTTGGCTGGCACCCTGATCAATGTGCAAAGGGTGGGAATTGAACCTGCAACCTTCAGGTTGGTAGCCGTACGCCCTTACCAACTTGCCTTCCACCCCCTAAGCTCAATCTACTTAAATTAATGGTTTACATATTTTAATTTATCTTATTGATTAAGCTTTGGATGATAATTTAATTATGTTGTCTAGTTAGTGATAATAACCAACCAAATTGTAAATTGTA
The DNA here is from genome assembly GCA_022478985.1 of Massospora cicadina. NCBI lineage: Eukaryota > Fungi > Entomophthoromycota > Entomophthoromycetes > Entomophthorales > Entomophthoraceae > Massospora > Massospora cicadina. The sequence continues at coordinate 1,917 of JAKSZP010006355.1, read as the reverse complement.
ATTCTCATAGGATTGTATTTGATGATAATTATGGTTACAATTTCATTGGGGATTGTTGCTGACAATTTGGAGATGAGTAAATTGGCTCAAATGGGCAATTACTCATGGGAAATCATCAGGTTTGGTAGCCAACATGTGGGCTGATACAATGGAGATAAAATATGCTATTCCTCATGAATATCAGCTGGAATCTTTCCTGAAATCAAACCTATATCTTTTTTGTCAGCTAGGCATGCTGAGACCATTGTGATTACCATGATTTACCCTAACACATGTCCTCCCATATTTCTGCCTATCAATATTCCCTCATTTTAATAATAATAAAACACTTTAGACCTATATTTTATATTTAATATATCTTGTAGTTTATCTGCTATTTGTGGAGAGAGTCCTTGTCTAAGTTTAAAAGCCAGAGTGAGGCCAAAGTCACTAGAATTCATATATATTGCCAGAGTGAGGCTGAAGTCACTTATATTATTATCTGTCAGAGTAGGGATAAATCAAACCTTTTATCCAAACTCAACTAAGCTAATTTGTCTTCATACAATTAGCAAGTTTGTATTTATTCCCAGAGTCAGTAGTTAAGTGAATCTGTGTACCAGTGAAAACCCCTCAGTTTTTACACGTGATGCTCACTACATGTGTTTGAGTCAAGTTCATATTTAATTAATAGTGTCAAATTATTTAACTAATATGGAGCCCCAAAGATACAAGAAGGCAGGATCATCAGCAACCCAGAGAGGAAACATCCAATTAGAGGCGGTTATGCTGGTAGATCTCCAATATATCTATCTATCAATGATTGGTGTGAATGAGAACGCTGTAACAATCTATGAACCACCTTTGGAGCAAATCTAAGAAAATTTACCTGGTATTAGTGATATCCTGATTAGAGGATTTCAAATTTTACTTGACTGATACTCTTTATCAAAGCTGTGGGTTATTCCATTACACAAACAATCAGGAAGAGTGAATATGACACTTCAAAAATTTCCTCAATATGAAAACTTCAACTCTAGCGGGATATTTGTGAAGTATTGGTAACATTTTCAATTATGTTATCAAGTATGTGCAGCCAACTACCCAAAACATGAGAGCTATCCAAGTCCAGCAGCAGGTGGTGATTGCCAATCTAGTTGAGTACACTTGACACAACAATGTACAACATCAGGCGTTAACGTGACACTTAGATGTCAGTTTTCAGCAGATTTGCGCTAGCTTGGATTCCACATCACAGTGTGTTTGGCAATCAAACACCCAAATTAATAATCTAGTGGCCAAGCTGAATACCAAACTTCAGGGGATAGTTGAAGAGATTACTAACCAAGTTGGGTTCAATTACAGATGTAAGCATGATGTGGACAAACAGTGCCAATTGCTGAATCAAATATTGCGATTTGATTTGAGTTTAGGAGGCAACTGTGCCAATGGCTGCTGCCAACACTGAAACTCACATGGTCATGCTTGATTTAATCAAGGTGATACAGGAAATTAAGTATACTGTCGAAGAAATGGAGAGAAAATTTTAAAATTGCAGCGAGGAAATGAGAGCCAAAATTGACAAGATTTGTACATAGATAGAAATTGTCAACAAGAATGCATTAGAATTGGCAACTCAATCCAAATTAGATTACTTGAAGCTTAAAATTATCAAATTAGATGATGAAATATTAAATATGAAAAGGAGAATTGAGAACTATACAAACATTTATTCAATATCCAAAAATGAGAAGGCACATTGCAGAAGGAAATTAAAACCTTGAAAGCCATTTAAAAGGGGAAAATGATAAAAATCATTAGCTTTGGGAAAATGACTGAAAACGCTTGTCTTGGGAGGAAAAAAGTCCTTAGACAATTGGATGACCTTATAGATTCTAAATGTACTTGCTCACGAGATGAGTACCACAAGGCGAATTT
>JAKSZP010006354.1:0-11231 GCA_022478985.1 Massospora cicadina | reverse complement strand
ACTCTTCTCTTAAGAGTAATGTTAAAACAACCAATGTAAAACAATAAAGTTATTATCAAGTTTTAATCTGCTTTTAGAGGAATAAAGTGGGGTTTTTATAGTTATAATCACACACAACTTTTCAGCTGTTCACTGGAATTATTTGTGCTCCTATACTGGTTTGACCCTCAAGTGTTAAGCACCAAATCCCATCAGGTAACGTTGCCTTGAGTCTCTTAGGCAGCGTAGTCCTCAGATGTTTGGCAATCAAACAATTGGTATTAGGGTTTTTTTACCAGTTGTTTTGGCTGATGATAATTCTACTCTTCCTCTGGCGTTCAAACATTTTTGTAGTTTTCAATGACTCCAATCTGTTCCACTATGAACAATTCCCTACAATTTGACTATTGGGTGGTATCATATATCAAATTATAGCTTTATTTCGTTGGGGATGATGCCCAATGATAATCTCATCAGTTGGCAGCCTCAAATATTATTAGGCATGATACCTGATAATAATTTCATTAGTCTGCAACCTCTAATATCAATAGGGATGATGCCCAACAATAATCTCATCAATCAGCCGTTGTTGCCAATCCTATATGATTATAATTTTATCATCAAATCTATTAATCAGTTAAAAGGTTGGATTATGTGGTCATCTGAAATTCTGACATATGCCAATTGATACAATTATCCAGCTGTTGTACTTAAAAACTTTCTCAAGGCACACTTATAAAATTAGGGTCAGGAGTCAGTGCTTATTGATAAAAATTTAATGCACTTAGATTAGGGTCCTTGCTAATTTAAAGATACCTTATTTACAGTAGATGCCATAAGGTGTCTAATTATAGAAAAGTTGCATGAACGTGGGCAATATGATAATATTATATATTAGCAGAGTAAGTACAGCTTTGTTTCTTGTTCAGATAGTATACCTGAGATGATTTGTCCTAAACCATTGGTTTAGTGGAGGTGCAAGTTGATAGAATTTGGTTAAGGTTCAGAGAGCATCATAAGTATAACTATAGATTAATTTAAGATTTGGCAAGAAGAGAAATTTAAAAACTAGTAATACCAGATGTTTAAGGATATTATGCTAAAAAGTCACTGATTTTAGGATTGTTGCATTAGTTAACCTATCTGATTGTTGAATTTATCTTGGGATAATTAGTCTTTTTTAGTTCTTTATTAATCAGGAGGTTATTTGGAGGTTAGCCATAGTATATAAGTGAGATTAAAATTATTGCCTCATCTGATAAATTTCTTGGCTTTTTCTTGGTGAACGATATGAAATACTCAAGTCTCCTCAAGATATATACCAAAGGTTATGCATAATTCTTTGACAAAACTCAGCATTTTATAGTAGCCAAATTGTTCAACATGTGCTGAGAGCCAGAACTTGATTAAAAGTTTGGTGAAGCTCAGTATTGGTTTGCTTAATTTATTTTATCTTATGAATAGATGATTAAAATAAAATTTAGATGGTAAAATGTTTGAGTAACCCAAATAAATGTCATTGTTATGGCTGATAAAAAAGGGCCCTTATGATGTCTTTGTATTAATATACATAGGGACATATTAATAAACACCAAGACCTCATCCATAAGGTTAAAGAGCTTCCTAAGTTGGATTTCTCATACTTTTTAAATATGAAGTACTAATAATTTAGATAAGACCCACATAGTAAATCAGGGTGAGACAATAGAATATGATCTATAGGAACAAGGAAACCTACGATAATTCTTCTTTTGATTAGGAGGAGGTAAATTTCAAAGTCACCCAAGACTTCTAACTTCATATCAATAACAACATTTATTGATCTCCATATATGTAATAATCCAGTCCATCAGCATATTTAAATAGTATGAGCAACTCTAAGGAGATGAAAAAAATAAACAAATACCCTACTAAAGGTTAATTATTCACTCAGAAGTAGGAAATCAATCTGGGTCATGATTGTTTATGATCTTGTTTGATCAATGGATTCAGTCCCTATAAAAGCATCTAAACCTATAATTACTCAATGTCCATTGACCGCTTTGATTCTACTGATCCTTCCATAAAAAATTATCTAATAATTAATAGATTTAATTATGGGACCCTTATCTAATTGTTTTAGTTGTATTTCAAACTAATTTCTTATACAGATGCAGAAACTACCAATTTCTTATTAGTAATTTAGATAGATCAAGAATAGATTTAAGAGAGGCTTTTCTTTCTCGTAACAATCACTTTAGTTACTACAATTTGATTTGAACAGCAAATTTGAATAATCACACACAGGAAAAATGGGCGACTTTAATAACAAAAATAATACAATATGGGTGAGCGTCGCGGCAAGCGGTGCACTTAATGGTGCAACTAAGGGCAAGAAACGCCCTGGAGGGGAACCAGGAACCCAAGCCATATAAAAACCCAAACTCAGACACCGTCTGGGTTTATGGTACTTACCGTAAAGCACATGCAATACATGTACATTCAATTCAACCAACCTTTGTCAAAGGTGGAACATGGGATCAGACTCTTCCATGGGGATGAGTCACCAACCCTGTGGGAGAAAACATGTAAGGCAAAGCCCTCACTTTTCCCTCACGCGGTGTATGTAGCCACCAACAACATGGGCCACAGCTGGATCAATATTGGTTTTGAAACAGCCAATGAAGCCAATGCCGCAGCAAAAATCTGCGTGGAAATTGCCCTCCCTGAGGGCAAAAAAATTGTGTGCACCGCGTGCACCAGATGGAACAAAGCAAAAACTTTGTTCATCTCCTTTGACTCAATCCTCACCAGTCTTCCTCATAAAGTAATCAAGGAGGAGCTCCACAAAGGTCTTGTGGCCTATGGAGAAATCCAACAACTCAAATTACAGCAATTTTGCTTAATGCCCGACATGTGCATGGGCAAGGCTATTGCTGTAATCAACCCCTTCCCAGAAGTGGAAGAGGATTTATCCAGAGTTCCCCGCGCAGCAGAATTTTACTTCACAGATGGGGGCCAGTTGGCTGCATTCCAAGTTACACCGGAACGCGCACCACCCATTTGCAACCACTGTGGCTCACTGGGCCACAAGGAACATGCATGCCCTGTAAAAGAGGGCTTAATGGAAAATGATTTTTGTGAAGAAGCTATGGACGAAGATAATAAAAACTTCGCCAAAATGACTGATGGCCACCACTCATTCCGCTGGGGTGAAGATGGACTATACTCCATTGTGGACCCAGTTACAAGTAAACAGCATAAAGCAGCATAAAAAGCCCGCAAGAGAGCAGCAGCTGAAGCGGCGGCACAAGCGGAATCCGCCATTAACCATGGACAAATTCAGGAGAATATTTCAGATATTCACCAAACCAACCAATCAGAACAATATGCCCAGGTCGAAAATTTTCACAGTAACCAGACTGAGCCACAAAGCGTCATCAGTCATGCACATACTGAGGAACAATGCAACCACAATTTGGGTGAAAATGCGGTGCACAATGCAACAAAGTTGAACCTCAAAAATATAAAATCCAATCAACGACCCACATCAAATTAACATGAGACCTGTGCAGGAAAAGTTGACGCAAATGCAAAAAAATGCAATTCCCTTGAAACATTGGGTCAGATCAAGGGAACCAACAATGGCAGTGAAAGAGTTGGAGTACAGACGTGGAGCATGGCCAAAATGAGCCGCGGTGGGATAGGACCAGAGAGTTTTCAAACCGCTCCTGAGGCGCCATGGGCACCTCAGTGTCAATAGGGACGTTAAATATCGCGGGAGCCAGGGCTCATACATCCCAAGCCAAAAAGCTGGCATTCCTGAAAAAACCTCTTGTAGATATCTTGGCCATCCAAGAAACCCATTGCATACAAGGGGAAGAAGAATCCTGGTCAACCAGGGTCGCACCATCACAATCAGTATGGATGTCTCACTGTGGGGTGATAGTCCAAAACAACAAAAAATCTAAGATTACAAATTTATCATCACACTTGCACAGTTGAGTCCTGGTAGCAACAATCACATGCCAAGATGAAATAATTTCGTTAGCATGTATCTACACACCGTGCACTGCAACTTAGAGAAAAAAGATTTTGAAAAAATTTCTACCCTCACCCTCCCACCAGATATCATCATGTTAGGCGATTTCAACTGCTGGGATAACCCCAATACAGATCGATGGCCTAATCCCAGGGGATACCCATCTGGACACATTGAATATTGCACAATGAAGGCATCTCTGGCTTACAGGATGCTCTTCCTCCCAATTCACCAATCCTTCCCCATATGACAAGACCCAACATATGTGAGGGACTGCTCATATCGATGAGTCATATTGACCATATCCTCATCCCACAATCCCACCACTCAAGAATCTCCAAATTTACAACAAAAAAGATCAATTTTTCCGATCACCAATTAGTTACGGTGCAGTTAGCACCAACCCAATCCCACACACAGGTGTCGCCTTGGAGAAAGCTTCACCCAGAAAGTATAAGATTTCCTGAGATATCTGACTGGGTTGAAAACAAGGCTACAAACCCATAATTCACAGCCCCATTCACTTCAGATCCCATCAGAACATGGGAAAATTTCAAAAAAGATTTAATCAACAAAACCCAACATATTGCATCACGCAAGTACACCGTGGACACAGCCACAATCAAGCGTACCTTGGCAGAACTAGACCACCTGGAAATAAGTACTCTGAGATCTGGCTATAGCCCTAATTGGGGACGCAAATGGGCAGAAATTTCAGCCCGACTTAACAATCTCATCTTTGAACACCAACACATAATAAAAGTATCAAACAAAGGTATGTTCATAAAGGAAGGCAAAACCTGTTTGACATACTTTTTCCGCCAATTCCACTCCTGTGGAAACCAGCCCATGTGCACACAGGTCCGCAAGACCAACGGCACCATGGCAATGGATCCTGAGGAGGTCAAGGCGGAAGTACACCACTATTACACCAAATTATATTGCGATATGCCAACAGAACCACAAAAAATTAAAGAATTTATTCAAACTGTCAAGATACAAAGTACACCACCAAATTACAATATACTATCCCTTATCACACGGGAGGAGCTTTGGAAAACAATTCGCGGTGCACCACATAGGAAATGCCTAGGGCCTGATGGGATACCCTACGAATTTTACAAAAAATATATTCAACAAATCGCCCCCCACCTATTGGCATCAATGAACCAGAGTTTGTTGGAAACACGCCTATTACCAGGAGGCCATGAATCCTACGTTATAACCCTGTATAAAAAGGGTGACAAGTTGGACCTGGCCAACTGGCTCCCAATTGCACTCTCCAACGCTGACACAAAAATTCTAACAAAATTCTAGCAGCTGATTAGGCGCAATTGCATTTGACGCCCTATCACCCAACCAGTTTGGGTTTATACCAGGGCGTTCAATATGGAACAACATACACCCTGTTGCAAACATTTGCCAATCCAAATCAACTGGTGCCCTGGTCTTCTTGGATCAGGAAAAGGCGTATGACCGTGTTAGCTGGCCATACCTAAAAGAATGTCTACATGCCTTCAAACTCCCACCAAGATTCATAAAATGGGCGATGCTCCTAACAGAATCTGCAACCATGGCTGTATGCGGCCCTGGATTCCTAACAAACAAGATTAAACCACACAGAGGGCTCAAACAAGGGGATCCCCTCAGCCCACTGCTATACAATTTCAGCTTTTACCCGCTACTCCAAGTAACTGACTCACGTCTCATGGGGATAACCGCACAAGGACAACCAACAGTCAATATACTGGCCTTTGCAGATGACTGCGTAGCAGGTACAGCAAACAATGAAGATGCCTGACAGCTGGAACACACTCTAGAGGAATACTCCAAGGTGAGCAATGCATTGCTCAACAAAAGGAAGACAGAAATCATCCTCTTAGGCAAATACACAAACAATTGGACCACAACATCGGAACCTCACACCAACACTCAAAGAAAAAACCCAATTATCTTACCCTTTGCAACACCTCCCACCACCACTCCTGTCTGACACCTTGGAATCTGGCTAGAATCAGGGGGATATGCTAATGAGACAATGGAAAGTAACCTGTTACAACGGGTATCCAAACGCGTAGCCTCCCTCAAGGGAAGAACCCCAGGACTAACAGGACGAGTTACAGTTGCTAACTCGCTCATCCTCCCAATACTGTGGTACCAGGCCCATGCGTAGCCTTCTCACCTACCTTTATAACCTCAATTCGCGTGCTTATCCAGTGCTGGCTGTGGCCTGGCTCTCACCCTCCTATACGGCAGGAAACACTATTTGGCCCACGCTCAAGCGGAGGCATGGGACTAATAGATTTTGAGAGCCATGCCAATCACATCCTAGGTACCTGGATAAAGGAAATCCTTGCTCCAGACCTCCCGCAACAACATTGGTCCAGAGCAGCAAGGACTAACTTTGCACAGGCGCTCAAATTAAACCCACATAATCCACCCAGACTACTTTCATACCTTGCCAAGCACCCTACTGCAATGGGTCCGCATGGAACCTCCCCTCATTTCAAACATATCCTCCAAACTATCCGCCATATGGGATGGACCATAGAGAACATGGGTACTATACAGGGAAGGGGACGACCCAGCCCCCAATTCAAATTAAGAAGCCCAGAAAACCACCCCCAGAGGGATATGCTCGCAACAACCCCAAGCATAGCTAGGATAGAATACCTAGATATGCTGGACATTCCCTATGATTTAACCACACAGAAAGCAATGTGGAAAATGACACACCACCCACTCCTACAGCCAAGGATAAGAGCAAACGCCTGGCGCTGTTTGAGAAGGACCTATAGGACGGCGGACCGCTCTAACTCCCTCCACAAAACATGTGCAGTATGTGGAGGGGAGGGATCCCTACATCACCACCTAGAAACATGCCCCCCAACCAATGCTATATGGCAGGAAGTCGCACGCCTGCTCAAGATTCAAAACGAACAGGAATTCTCAATATCAAAGAGTATCTTCGCGCTCCAGATCAAGTCACCAATCCCATCTACCCTCCGCTCCTTAATAATACCCATTGCAATGTGGACAATACACACAATTGCATTAGATGCGTTCAAGGGCACGGTTCAACCATTCATGGGATTATTAACAGATTCCATGTCCACTTACTAGAGCACTTCCAAGCCTGGCTCTATGGATATATGAGACCAAGACAAAAAGCGCTTATAGAATCATGGTTCCCACTCTGGTTCCTCCACACAGACCCTTTCCTTCACACCTGCTCCATAGCAGGGGAAACCCCCTCAGAGTAGAGCACCAACCCCCCATACCTGGCAGTCCCGCTGGCAACAGGGGTAACTTGAGTACCCTGGGGTGCCCAATTTTTATATTTCTTAGTTATTCTCTTAGTTTCACAAATATTTGGTAATGTCTGTACCCTGGTCAGCTTACCTCGGTTAAATAAAAGAATAGATTTAAGAGGACTTTTTGATTTTTTAGATCCCTATTTTTATAACCTTTAAGCCTTGTATTTTCCGGACTAAAATGGAACTTTCTGTGACATTATAAGAGGATTCATTAAAAATTACAACCAATTTCATGCAAAAAGATTATACAATTCTTCATTTCAGTATGTTCTATAAGTGCTATCAAGCATTTAATTTCTTTTAAAAATTATGATTTGAGATATTTGAGCCTCTTGAAATTGGCCAAGCATTAAACCTCAATTTTCATTACCATTATTATTCTGAATACTTATGTCATTTAATTTAACTTTCATATTTCTACTAGTAATTCTACTTTATGAATTTTCTGTAAATATTAGAACATTTTTGATGCTCTAAGGCTAAAGCCTCCCTACTCTAAAAATAGATAACTTAAAATTTGATAATCATTCTACAATTTTATAATAACTTTTGGTTTCTCATTGAATAGTCATATCATACATATTACTTTCTGAAGGGCCTTTGTTAATATACAATTGTGAGTTAGGTGATTTAAGCTCTGAACTGAGTCATTTCTGTTCAACTAACTACCTTCAGTTAGGTGAACTACTCATGGTCTTTAAAAAATTTTAGCGCTTGTCAAACATAACTAATATATAATTCTATTTTATAAATTGTCTCTCTAAATAGGTCTATATTATGACAGACTTGAAGTGCAACATGATAGTTCTTGTTTTTTAGACATATAGCTTGTGCAAGCTGGAGTTAATCCTTCTAAATCTAATATATAATGGCTCTTATGAAGCTTATATTTATTATATCATTCAATGTTAAAATTTATCCCTCAAAAAAGCTAATCACAGTATTTCAACGGTCTTATGGCCACAAACCCATTTCTTTAGGTGCAAATTATGTGATTTTAGATAGTTGATATTGATTTTTATCTACTGTTGGTATTTTGCATATATACATATTATCCCAGCAGACCAAAATTATAAATCTGCTTATCCACTAGGGATGAGGCTCTAGTGGAAAGGGGATTTACTGGTTTATATGCAATAACTAATGTTTGGTGATTTATCCCAAACAAATATTTATTATTCTGCTAGGTTTTGATCTGCCAGATTGATGAGTGTTATGTCTTGGATAGTCCCTGATAATAATCAAGCACTTGATTGGTCAATTTTTATAGTGATAATTAGAATTAGATTATAGGATTTGATTGGGTTTTATCACCAATTGAATTTTGAATTAATTAGTTATTAGGCGAGTGATGCAGCCATGAAAGCAAATTGTAATTTTACCTTTTGGGTACAACAACTTGCTGGTATGGGCAAAAGTCTATAACCTAAGCAGGGTGTAAGCCTGATAAGTTTGAAACTCTGGGGTTGAGCAAAGGCATTAGGGCACATTTTTGTTTCACCCCAAGAGGGTTGCATTCTTAGTAAGAGAAAAAACTTTACTAAACTAAAAGAAAGACTATCATTTCGCGCTACCCTGAAGGGTGAAATCATTGACAACAGCTGGTCTTTCCAAGTGAGGTGCCGTCAGAAGAGTTTAGCGCTGAATCTCCTATAAATTCCCTTGTAAATACTTTAATAAAATGAAATTGTTAAGTCTCAAATATATTCAGTTTATTATACATTTGTTATATTTTTTTATTTTGAAATGAAAGTAAAGAGGTTCAGATATCTCTGTGCTAGATATAACTCTAAAGTATGGACATCCCTTACTTCATTGAGACCCAAAAAACTATCTGGAAATACGCATAACATCCTCTGTTGCAGCCTCAAATACGTTCCCATGTGTGGCGCTGCCTGAGGCGGGTGTACCGTACAGCTGAGCGCTTTAACGCTTTACACTCATCCTGCGTCATGTGTGGCTAGTATGGAACGCTGTTCCACCGCCTGGAGAAGTGTCCTACCTCTAAAGTGATATGGCGTTAAGTTCAACGTCTGCTTGGCCAGGATCAAACACATCCCTTCAGTCTGTCAAGAGATATGTTTGCTTTATCAATGTCCTCCCCCCTTCCACCCTCCCTCCGTGCTCTGGTGGTTGCAATCGCCATGTGGACTATCCACACGATTGGCTTGGATGCCATCACAGGCTCCACCCCCACCCTCCCAGAAGCTGTCCACAGATTCCAGTCTCATTTGGTGGACCACTTTCAGGCGTGGATGTTTGGATACCTTCCACTGCGTCGCTGACAGCTGGTCTCCTCCTGGTTCCCAGTCTGGTTCATCAAATCAGACCCTTTCCTCCACACATGTTCAATTGTGGCTACGGCCCCTTCACACGTTCCCTCCCCCTCCCCATAAGTGGCGTTCCCGTTGGCAACAAGAGATAGCTTGGCTTCTCTGGGGTGCCTTCCCTGTTACTAAGTTTTGTCTTTTTGGGTCAAATTTGGAAGTGTCCGTCCCATGGTCGGCCTTCCTCACAATAAATTTCAAATATAACTCTAAAGTTCCCCGCTGCTGCTGCTTAAAAGAGTGAGGAAGAGATAGAGTTCATCAAGAATGCCACTTAACTTGAATTGCTGGTTAAGTCCAAATAGCCTTAAGCAAGAATTGGTAGTCAAGTCTCAAGAATAGAAGTTCCCTTAGAACCTCTGAATCTGCTGCAAGTGTGCTAAGCTCTGTTGTTATCCAGAAGTTTCCAACTTCAAAAGATAAAGTTGAAAGAAAGAAATATTTTTGTTATATGGAGGGAATAATTAGTACTATACCAGTGGGTGAAGGAAAATTATTGTACCAGAGTAAAGTAGAGTTCAGAGCAAGAGAAATATTTGGTCACAAACTACTCAAATGGATTCTAGTTGTTGGATTTTTGTCTTGTAAAAGTCTTACTGGTGCTTTTTACCTTGAAGCCAACAATGTAATTTAGGGGCTTTTTCATACCACTGATATGAAAATAATAGAAAACTAATAAATACTAAAAGGCTCTAATTTTAAAGGTTTTAACGGGCGCCATGTGGGGGTAAAAAAGAAGAACACACTTAATAAAGTTGACATCACTATTTAAAACGTAGAGGCTCAAAGTTTGGATAGCTTAGTAAAGTCTGAATTAGGTAATATGAGTCATCAACCTATCAGATTTCACAACTTCGCCTCGTTTGGGAAGAATGGTTAATTGAGGGTTGGGAGCAGGAAGGACTAGTCCATTAGGTAATGCTTTTATAAATTTGACCCAATCCATGGGCTGGAATTTTTTCACTTGGGTGGAACCTACTGACTCTTTAAAAAGATCCAGTTTCTGAAGTGTAACTTGTACTAAACTAGACGAGGCTGGGGGAGGACCCACCAATGAACTTTCCAAATTTTTCTGACAGTTTGGTGCAATACAACAGCCCAAACTCGATTTGTTTACCTGATCATTATAAGAAGTGATACTTTAGTTTGAGGGGTTCCACGGGAATTGACCAGGGTCTTTTGGCCGATATTTGCATTATTTTCCTCCAAAACCACTCTTATCAATATAATGGACTTGTAATTTTCTGACATTACCCCCTATAAGAGTGGTAGGTGGAGAATAAGGGCGCAAAAACCAGCCATGTACTCAGTTAATGGTGACTTTGAAAGCGGGGGATTTGATAGAGTACTCATCCCCTCGCTTTTAAGTGACTGAATATGGCCCTTCCAGATAGAACTGAGCTTCTCACTTCTAGGAGTTGTGCAATTGTGATAATAGAATACCAAGTCAGCTACTTGGAAGGAAGGGGAGAGATATGGAGCTCAATATCTGCTTCACCTTCTTTTGTGACTATCTTGGCCAAATTAGTCATAGCTTCTGCTGTAGTTATATGTTGGGCTAACTTTTTCATGGCTTTCTATGTGTTA